>JASUDE010000532.1:0-32088 GCA_034509685.1 Colletotrichum cereale | reverse complement strand
ATATCGGACGATCAAGAGAAAGGAGAGGGCACCCTCAGCCCCCAACACCATGGTATGTTACCTTGTTTTGATGATACGGGTTTCCGATTGTCGTCGCCAAGCATGCTACTGACAGCATATTTTCGGTAGCCACGTACATAAACGATATGCCTTTATGTGGACCTGCGTATGTCCTCACGCCCCTCTTGAACCCATTAAGCCAGCTACCTGGCTTCTTGCTTAGCTCTACTATATCTGACCAAGTTATAGTGTTTATGTGGGCAAGGTGGCATGACAGTTGTTACGGACCCCTGCCCTAACTGCCACAGCCCTCGTTGCCCTCGCTGCAGGATCGAAAGAGTTCAAATTCGCCATTGCCACTGGTGGACGTTTCACTGCCGACGCGCACACGGGTAGAGAAGAGATGCGGATGAGAAAAGTCGCGAAGCAAGCCCGAGAATACACCACCTCCATCGCATACACTGTCATTTGTGCCCGGCATGCTTTGTGCACGTTTCCTCACATCTGGATTTGCTTTTCGCAGAGCATGTCGAGAAAGGGCATTGATGGATGGGCGGATATGATTGGCTGATTTTCGGACCCTCGTCGATGACAACGGCTGACGCACACGGGCGCAAAACCAGATGGCCTGGCCCAGTCGGATTGCCGTTCTGCCAAGCGCTCCACTTGCCAATCACCCCGTCGTGGGGCTCGCGAAGGAGACAGCGCGGAGTGATACACCACCCCAGTAGGGTGTACTGCGAATGGGTGTGCTTGGAACACAGACACCCCAGGGGTGAGGGCTGCTGGAGTGAACCTGCACGCCGTCTCAACTGTCAGCCCCTGCTCGCGGATGTACTCCGAAGTAGCCCAGCCACGCCCACTAGCGAAGGCTGCAGGCCAGCAGCCGCAGCCAAAAAGGGACAGGGCCGAGGCAGATGGCCCTGCCGCCCTTGTAGGCTCCACCACCCATGTGTCGCGACGACCAAGCGCCAGATCTGGTTTTGCACCACACCACCACGTCGGCCCCTGGACTCGGGGTAATCAGAGGTTTCTGCCAAGGACCCTGTTGTCTGACATGGACAGTGCGGCGCAGCCAATCACGTAATATGCTGTCAACGACACATCTCCCTCGCGGGCTCTTGCCAGCCCATGCCACTCGGCCAGACGTGATGTATTCCGCTGCAGCAACAGAAGCTGGACACGCAGCCAATCTGAAGCGATCGACGGTCCTCCAGAATGTGGCCCACCAAACATTTATCGACGTGGGCAGCCGCCTGGCCAATCGCGACACACCTAGGCTTCACGCATCCCGCTCAGGGCGGCTGGCATGAGTTTTCACCTTGGTTCAAACGGACGTCCACCATCCTACATCCCCGTTCAAAACATCCCACACAGGGACTCCATGAGGGCAGACGCGCAGGTCAACGCAGTCGAGCCTGGGCAGGACCTTGCCGTTTGGGGAGGAACAGAGGACGCCTTCCTACGCCCCTATTGGCACATAAATAGCCACCGAACTCAGACGGCGACAGTCCTTGCTCTCATCCAGCCTTTGTAATCATCACTTGCCGCGCTCCACATTCATCACCACCACTACACCATGGATCGTTACCCCTGCGTCAACCGATACAAGCACGGCGTCGACTGCCCTCGCTGGGTGAACGTGCATGGCGCCCGCTGCGAAGACTGCGTTGTCGTAAGTGTTCCCGGCGAGGGAGGGGCTACCGCTGACAAGACCCCAGTACGACCGATGAGTAGAATGTGCTGGTCGAGCAGGATTGCGCGGGGGCTGAGTCGGGACTATGTACATCTAAGATACGCGGTACTCTGATGCATTCTTTTCTCTCGGCCAGCGAACCATCAGGTCAGAGGTGACATCGGTCGCCTCAACTGCGAAGTGTCCAGAAAGGACAGAATGCTCGCCGTTGCCATTCTACAGAACGACATCACGTTTGTGCGGTCAGCGCCTAACTCGAACACCCTAGCTATACCTCATGGCCACGAAATGGTATGTGGCTCTCGCCGCTCCGCCGCAGAGAACTGACGAAATGCAATAGCGAAGCCGAATCTGACACGACAGAATCCTACGATACGAAGGCGACCGACTCGATACGAGAACTCTCAAAGTTGAAAGAGAAATGCGATAGGGTACATCAGGAAGCGACTTCATCCACCCGTGTTCCTGCGTGCAAGAGCGAGTGGCATGACCTCATAGCGCCATACCAAGCGCTCCTTATTGCGACTAAAAGTATTCCAATATCCGCGAATGAACAGGTGCAGTGCCAGACCGTGCTGGGGGTGTGGGAATGCGTTCAGTCGTTCTTGGAACACCTGCTTGAGCTCTTGCCAACATCGCGGGAAGGCACGCTCCCGTTGATTACAACAGCACAATGCTGCATGGACTTCTTCCTCGAGCATTTGCCATGCCTTGAAGGCTTTGGGCTACACTGCCTAGGCGATCTAGCCAAATATCGGTACGTTGAAGAGAGCTGAGGGGGCCGTTGCTAACTCGTGCAGCATGGAAGTCGAAATCGAACCTACGAGCCGCAAAAGATGGCAGGAGGCTAGCAAACGCTGGCACGAGGAGGCCATCAAAAAGACAGATGGCTGGCTTACGGATTTTGGAGATAGGCAGAGAACGAAGATGTAGAAACGAGGAGTCGTTCATTGCAAGGGCATCCTGCGTCCCAAACATCAGATAGCTTCTGCAACGGAGCATGATCCCAAACGGCGTCGACTGTCCTGGTCGAGTGAATGCAAAGACCTACTCATTCGGCCTCAGAAAGGACGGAGGACTTACCTGTGTTGGACGTAGTAAACCCAGTGCACCGGTCTTTGAGCATTGTTTGTAGATGACCGTACAGTAAGCAAAGGATCAGGGAGCGGCATCTGATTACGCGCCAGACCCGCTTCTGGCTCCAGCTCGTACGCGTCTGGTTTCGAACGACAACAACAGTAGAGTGGAGTCGCGTGTTAACTTCATTATTTGCCTACGCATGTCGGTTATTACCAGCTACTCCTTCGGTGTGAAGTCATCATGGCCGACCGGGACTGGATACGGTCATGGGTTTGCTCGAAGGGTGGTCAAAACGTCTGTCGACAGTAAAAAGGGGCGAGGACATCGCCAGGCAACGACATGCCTCAGGTTTCTGCCACCAGTATGCCCAATCGCCACGTCGTTGTGCTGGCTCCGCCTACCGCGAGGCTAACTACTGGCCCGCCTCACTTGTTGGCGACACGCCGTAGCGTTGTTGCCTTGCTGGGCCCATTAAAAGTGCGATGTACCCTGGCGAACCATGAGACTGAAAATTTCCACGGTTGCCTTATTCACTTGCAATCATTTAAACCACCGAACCCCAAGGCAATGCAAGACTATGGCTACAAACCGCTTCTCTCATCGGCCTCAGCTGAGATCCTGCATGCAGTGCTCGTTGGTCCTATCATATTTCATTACTACCTCGATACTATACATCCGGACAACCGTCGGTCCGAAATTCACTTCCAACATTTACCATGATGCTCGAGTAAGTACCCGGCGGTGGACAAGATCGCGTCGCTCACTGACAGAAACCTGACTAGTGATAATAGTGCCGACATGACCACGCAATCCTTGGACGATGGCGCAGACACGGCCCGCGCCAATATTCTCTCCGAAAACACCCGGCTATGGACTTCTGACGAAGGCCTTTCTCTGCCTCGAAAGGCTGACGCGGAACGGCCCAGAGACCGAGAAGCTATCAGCTCTCCAAGACCCATACAGGGTCGTACTTTTGAGCTCCCCCTCGTGGAAGACAATGCAGACGTTATGATTAAACAGCCGGAAACTCGTCCCATTAGCCAAGAGCAACTTGTGGCCGAAGTCAAGGGCATATACGCTGGACTCCTCATGGTTGAGAGCAAATGTATCGAAGTTGATAACGCTCAGTCGTCAACCAAGGATACAAGCCCATCACTAAACAACGAGCAGTGGCAGGCGCTCATTGCTCTACACCGCACTTTGCTACATGAACATCACGACTTTTTCTTAGCTTCACAGCACCCTTCGGCCAGCCCAGCTCTTCGGCGGCTTGCAAGCAAGTACGCCATGCCAGCGCGGATGTGGAGGCATGGAATCCATTCGTTCCTCGATCTATTACGCCACCGTCTCCCAGCATCGCTAGAGCATATGTTAACGTTCATCTACTTGGCGTATTCCATGATGGCGTTACTGTACGAGACGGTGCCGACGTTTGAGGATACCTGGATTGAGTGCCTCGGGGACCTGGGACGCTACCGGTGAGTTATTGCATTCTTCTGGCTCTCGTTACCCATAATCCCCCTTTACCATGACTCTGTTACTGACAGTCACAGAATGGCTATCGAAGATGACAAACTCAAGGACCGCGAGGTGTGGACGTCTGTTTCTCGACATTGGTACTCCAAGGCAAGCGATAAAGCCCCAACAACAGGACATCTGTACCACCACCTCGCTATTTTGGCGCGCCCCAACGCTCTGCAGCAGCTTTTTTATTATGCCAAGAGCCTCTGTGTCCCCATCCCGTTTCTCAGTACTCGGGAAAGTATCATGACGCTCTTCAATCCGCATCTTAACGGTACTGCGAAGGATTTGCAGAAGATTGATGTCGCCTTCGTCCGTGCTCACGGGGTTCTGTTCTCTGGGAGGCGTGAAGAGCAATTGACGCCATCAGTTGAGGAGATCGTTAAGAGGCTAAGCCTCCGTTTCAAAGGAACCAACCTATCCAGACCATCCAAGCGATCCAAACGATCCAACCCATCCAAAAGATCGAAGCGGTCCAAGCAAGCCGCGCGCAAAATACGCAGTATCAATCGCAAACGCGCAAAATTGATTTCTCTATGGTGGGGCGCGAACGGATACTACGTCGGTATTGCCTTGAGTTGCGCTTTACTGGAATATGGTAGCGAATCAAACGCCCTCGTGCGGATTCTGAAATCCGACGATGGTGTCGCTTACGGGATCACGCCAAACCCGAAGTTTCTCAACGCTTTGGATTTCGCCTGCAGGATTCACCATGTCGCCTTCCGCAGAGCTGGCGACCCAAGTGTTATACCGTATCTCCACGTCACTCTGTCATTTATCTATTGTATATCGCGGTCGTGTTTTCCTTCTGCCGTCGATTTCGTCGATAAGGAGATGCCGTGGAAGTCCATCTGTTCGACATTAAACTTTTTTATGAAGTCCTGTTCATCCTCTGAGAAGATCGAGGCCGAAGACTTTCCACGCCCCGACAAGGAAACACACCGCCCTCTCCCGGAAGACTTCGCGCTGCAAGGACTGCTTTGGATAACCGATTATTATCCTGAAAGCTGGTTCACGACCGCCGAAGTAGATCATGATCAGAGAAACTCCGAGTTATCTTCCATGATTGATGAGCGGAAAACCAGATGTCTCTGGCTTGGTTGCCGAATCGCTTCGTCGGGTAGAGGGTTGGTGTACGACAAAGAAACGAGACTATTTGGAGTGGCATCATAGATGGGACAGAACATGGACAGGCATGATGTCGGTTAGAGGTGTGATGGAACGGTTGAGACCCATTAGTACATGTTCATCAATCTCAAGCTTTCTTGTAGCACTGCATTATTGCGTCCTGGCCTTCCCAGACCTAATCAACGCCAGAACTGATCAACGCAGCGCCGGCGGCCGCCGCCGACCCACCGGCCGGGTCGTTGCTCGATCACCAACGTGCTGCCACATGGAGTCAACTGGCCAGTGCGCTCGTTGGGCGATGTCACCCTGAGCCGGTCGAGACCTGACCTATACCTCGCCCGACAAACAACGCGCTGCGTGCCGCGACCGCTCCCGAATGGGTGCTAGCGAAGCCGCAATTGGAGGTGTCCGCTCCACTCGTTGCGTACCAATACAACACCACCCCTGCGGCCTCCTCCCCCACGCTTCCTAAGAGCTAGCGTGACTCGGGCAGAGAGCATGCCACCTGGTACTGGAACGGGTGCAGGGCCGCCAGTTAGCGCACTGGATCGGCGGGCGTGTGTCGGTTCCGAGCTGAAGACGACATTGCTTTTCCCTGCGCCGTTCCGCGCATGGCTGCGACCTCCCGAACGGCAGCATTGTACCGTCGGCAAGTGGTGGCTTTGGGAGGGATACATCAAGGCGGTGCCCTTGAGTGCTCGGGTTGCGTCGCTTGTCAATCATCACTCGTTCTCCTGCTCCTGCGTTCGCTCAACGACTTGACCTCGCTGGTTCACAGTATAGACCTCCGGAAGACATCGCCATCATGCCTTACCCCCTCAACACTCACGTCCTGACTGTGGACACCAACGTCATCAACAAGGTCGACACCTCGAATCCGCAGAACCTTTACAGCATGTGGACTGGTACGCATCGGAAAGGATCGTAGCAGCTGACAACCGCTGACACGCCCGTCACAGTCTTCGCTAAGTGCGCAGAGTCTGTCGAACAGGGTCGCAGACTTGAGAACCTCAGTTGGCGCTTGTGGAATCGCGAGACCTTCTGCTACACCGAGGAGGAGCAAGCCTCCATCGCTGTCACGAGTCTGCCCAGAGAAATTCCTCGCGCCAGCAGGTTACAAGACATCCCTCAACTCTCCGGCAGTGTCGACTCCGAAAATGACGACGAAGCCGTCGACTTCACCTCACTATCCGCCCCCCTGGAGATTCGCCCCCGAATCCAGAGGCAAGACTCCTACGCCAGCAACCGCAGCCGAGGCAAGGAACGCCACATCACTTCCGGCGACTTTGAGAAGATGGTCGTCTCCATCATCAAGGAGAACGAGCCCTTGTCTGCCCCCCTCCCTCAGATCACCTCGTCCTACATCCCTCCCCAAAAGGAGACGCCGGATCTGGCGCCCGCATCCCCCGTCTACGAACATTCCGAATCTACCACCACCGAGTCCCCGTGCAAGTCATCGGAGGAAGAGCACTCTCAGGAACCTGTCTCCCCCGAGATCACCTCCCGCACTACCGTCGTCCATGGCTTCTCCCCTCAGATACCCGTCACAAGACCCAGCTCTGCCTATCCCAAGGTGATGCCAACTACCGCCATCCCCGAGCCCGGAGCTTCATCCGCAACCAACCCTACTCAGTCTAAAAAGCAGCCAATGTTCTCCATCGGCGAGTCCTGCTCCTCCAGCGAGCAAGGTCAAAGCATTGAGAACCTGCGACCTATCCCTGCTCCTGCGCCGAAGCGCAAGATGATGTTCCAGATCGGCGACTCCTCCGAGGAGGACAGTTCCCTGAAGAGCGCGCTTGCCTCTCAACCCGGTTTCCTCCTCGACGGCCAGAAGAAGACAGCCTCCATCGCCGACTGCGTCTCCACACGCACGATCAAAGACAACAACTCGACCATTGCCGACGACTCAGAAACCGACTACGTTGACGAGAGCGCAATCGATGAGGATGATAACTCTTCCGATTGGGAAGACTCCAATGAGGAGAGCAACAAGTCGAGCATTGACGAGAAGACCTTCTTCAAGCGCGTCGACTCCAAGGTCAACCTGACGTCGCGCCGCTCGCTCATCACCCTCATGATTGAGCAGAACGACCGCAAGAGCAGCTCCAAGGCCCTCGGCAACATTGCTTCCCAGTCCACCTCGGCGCTGCCCTGCTCGCGCACCAGCCACCCAGGTCCTCCCAACCTGGCTGTGTCCCTCAACGACTCTGACGACGCGCCTCTCATGATGAAGAGGGGTGTTCGCTCTTCTCCTCTGAAGCCCACCACCGAGAGTCCTCGGTCCGCCGCTCGGCCCATCCACACCACGGCCAGCCATAGCCACCTCCAAGCCGCCCTCTCCCCCCGGACCACGCGACGCAACATGCTCGCGACGGAGCTGACAGAGTCTCTCCTCCGCAACATCCTCTGGGAGCGCCAGCAGAAGTCGTCGACCGCCAACGCGGTTCTCAAAAGACGGCACACGTCTCACGACGTGGCCAACCTCAGGCAGTACCCCAACTTTGAAGGCTACCATTCCAAGGGCTGGTGAATTGATACATCTGTTATAATGCAACGAACTGCAGTTGTTCTAGTAAAGCTGGAAGTCATGCGTAAGATGACGAACGCCTTTCGAATATCAAAATGACTGATTCCGTCAAACCGCCGCAGTCTCAAATGATGAATGTGGCCACGTTTCTTGTTACCCACTACTAATGGAAGGAATCGGCCAGGCGGTGACTTGATGTTTAGCCAAAAGCAGTGGCTCAGTGTAATAAACGGCAAAGAACCCATGGCGCTATCCAAACTCTATACACACCAATCATCATCATTAAACTAGCTTGTAGACAATTCAGTATCACACTTTTTACACGCTTTCTCCCATGCTCTCATGCTTCGAGGCCAGATAGCTTCCATGCAGTACAGCGGCAAACATCATGCCCATTTAACCTTCCAACTCATTGTAAAAGAACGTTGAAACTTCTTATATCCCACCCCTCATTCACCATAGCACTCTCGCACGTCAAGCAACGAAGCATAAATGCCGGATATCAAAACGAACAACAGGGACGACGGGTATTTGTTTATACTACTATACGCTCTTACGTATTCTTTGGCCCTTACTCTGAACTTGGTCCCTCTCTTTCTTCCCCAATGAGTCGATGCCCATTTCCCGGCCGCGGGGGTACTGCCGAAGCCGTTGCTTCTGCAGCTTGTCGAGGACACGCAGGAGGCCTTGATGCTTCTCATCCAACCGGTCTTCGATGCGTTCGTCACCGGCAACTTATTCCGAAGCCCTGATCCTAGCGCTCGAGCCTTGAGAACAAAGGACGACTTGTAAATAAGGCCGCAGCTTGGGATTTCAAATATTCCAAGCGCTTAGCAGAGGCCGCCTGAGTCTGGAAACGATCTTGGCCCCTTACAGCGCGCTGCTTTACTTCCGCGCTCGCCTCCAGCCATTATCCTCAACTGCCGTTTCCTCTCGTCAACAGAGGCTAACCGGGGAACGTTTGAGGCTGAGTGAATCCTACTATCGTCCCCCCCCCCCCTTCGTTAAGGTGAAGGCTGGCGCGCGAGTCCGCAGAAGGCCCTTGCCGTTCTATCGGTTAGTTTCCTCAGCCTGCGGATGCGCAACACCCTGCCAACCAAGACTACTCGGGTATATTAGTTTCATGACTATCCGTAGGGCAGCAATACATATACTAGCACTAAAGTAGTGAACAAGTGTAAAGTTCTACATCTGCAAGTTGTGCCACTGTTTTGGAAACCCTAGTTGTGTGACTTGACATCGGGTTGTGGCTTCCAAGTGTGTATGATCTTTCAAAATAGGCTATATGGTCTCCTAAACCGACATCTATACGTTTCCGATGCCGCTACGTCTTGCACTTTTTGTGGAGGAGATGAGAATTCCTCGCTGTCGTCCTCGTGAATGTTGCTCCGCATTTGGGACACGTCACCTTCGCAACCTGGCCGGACTTCTCCTTCTGGTGCCTCAGAAGGTTGCTGAAGGTCGAAAATTGTCGCCCGTTGCAGCCGTGTTCCCAGCACTGTGGCTTGGGACGGCTAGACGCTATCCTGGCGTGTTCTTGGTCTGAGAGCACAGGATCGCCTTCCATTGACGGCTGTATGCGGTATGTCGTGCTCGGGTCTTGTCTAGGTATCTGCGGTTGGCTTCTGCGTTGGTTCTTTGTCAGTTGTAGATCTTCCGCCCTTTACCCATCTCATGGTTGACATACCCGTGCAGTGTTGGCTGTTGGAACAGGAGCGAGTGATCCTTGCCATCCACACTGTAGGCCGGAGCCATAGAGGCGTACCCGTTTTGGTAGCCTTGGTATAACCAAGGCGGAATGTAGGGCGGCAAGTATGATGGTCCTATTGTTGTCGTTGGTGGTTCTGTGGGCCAGGGGCTCAAGTTTGGTGCTGTCGCGTGGTGGACGTTCGTCGTAGGCCATACGAATGGCAAGGTGACTGGCGGCGAGTGGACGTAAAAATTTCTTCCCGCTCCCCTGAAGCGCTTTGATTCTTCCGATTCCAGTTCCGGTTGCTCCGATGGCACGATTCCTGGAAGCGGACTCCTCGCCATTTTTTCAGTATCACTGAGAGGTACGAGGCTGACGTCTGTAGCGTTTCCGGGTGATGAGAGGTTGTTAGAACGAATCCTTAGAAGAGTAAGTGAACCACTGTTGCTGCGTACAATCCCTTCTGATGAGAGAGTTGACAGGAGCACGGGTTCTAGTATGGGTGAAGGTTGAAAGTCGGATGGTCGACCTGGACATGTATTAATATACCGGGATAGATGAAGGACAAGAACTTCTAAATTGACCGACAGACTGTTGGTAAGGCTCTGGGGTGGGTGGGGCAGCTGATTTATTGTTGGCGAACTGGACCGCGGTGACCAACACGCAACTCCCTGCCTGACCAGGGCGGAAATGAGGAATGGGTCTCGGACATGCTCAGTAGAAGTGGAGTTCGTAAGGAGAACTATGAACAGAAAGCATACTTGGATGGCGCGAGCCTTGCTAATGCCGCGATGTGTTGCTGCGATTTAGATACGAACCCAAGCATCAACTTGATGTGATGTTAATTCGAAGCAGGATGATGGCGACTTTCACTAACAGGGCAACTTTTTGACTTCATAAAGAGACATAGCAAGAAAGCGCAGTTTGTCGAGGGCAGGGCAGGCGCATATTGGAACAGAAGAAATCGGATTATGCGGTTACTCCCTCGGGGGGCCACTAGAGCCCTCTGAGCGGCGCGCAGCTGTATGGACTGGGGGTCCCAAGTGAAGATAGACCCTCTCCGTCGTGGTCAATGCGTCGGCCCCGGGTGGACCGTGCTGTCCGACATCGTCCGCACTTTCCGGTGCGTCAATGGCAGCTTAGACCGCGTCATCTGCGTCCGATGCTTGAGCACATGTGCCGAGAAAAGAGTCTCAGCGGCCCAAATTCCATGCGACAGCGTGCTACGCGAGTGCGGTGCTTGGAAGGTTGCGGCAGAGAGGTTCCGACAACTCCCTCGCAAGCATGGTCCAGGGATAGAGGGCGGCCTGGAGGTAGTTATGGCTGGCTGTCGTGTCGTTAGGCAGAGCGATAGACTGAGGTATTTCGTTGATGGGCTCCAGAGGAGCTATGGATGTGAGATTAGAACCAAGACTCAGTCTGGATCCAATGAAGGCGAATTCGCCCCGGGCCAGACGCAATTTCACCGCTTAGACATGGAACAGCCCCTTACCACCGGCCATGTGCAATGGGACAATCTTCTGGTTCTCGCTGCCGCGTACCGTGACCCATATTTTACCGACTTCGTCGATCAATCGCGTCTCGAGAGGTTGTTTCATCGGACAATTGAGATATCGGGAACCCACGTGCAACCAGACAGCGCATTGATGGGAGACAAAGGAATACTCGAGAGTATAACGAGACATCTTTTCATTCCCAAATGTCCCAGAGAGGGAGCGTAGCACGCCTGAGTGTTTCGACATTGGGCAATTGGGCTGCAGGGCCAACGTGGCCAACGGTCCGCCGCTTTCCGCTTTCCCGGTTGCTTCTGCTGCGTTCACAACATGCACTACAAATGTCGTCTCGGAGGACCCGGGCGCCTATTGCCATTCACCGTAGCCTCCCGTCCCGCTCGTCCCGCAATGCACAGATCGCCGTGAAGAAAATCGATAGCAAGTTTCAAGGGTAGGCATCAGCCAAAAGCCGACTCCATTACCGTGTGAACCAAAGGCCAGCACGGCAGATTTCCCGTCGCGATAGAGTGGTGGTTTATGTGGAAGGAGAGACGGTCAGAGCCCGACAAGGGAAAATTCGTTGGGGAAATATGAACCAGAGTCGTCCAGCAACCTCCATGTCAAACTCCCTTATCATCTTTTTCACCAGGAACCCGCCATCGATTCGCTGCCAGCGAAACATGCACATTCTTGCTGAAGATAGACTCTAGATACAGGATACGAAACTCTACATCTCCATCAATTTGGAAGAATCGCAGTGGTGCTTGGGGCGAATTCTGGGATTTTACGGCCTCCAAGTAGGATTGTTTGTCTACCTCGACTGTTGGGGAGAGCGAGTTCCCCCACAGGAAACGTGGAGGGCCAGCGGCTCTTGGAAGTGGAACGACATCAGCAAAAGCCCAGTCGATGACGCTGTACATCAGTTAGTCATCGTGTAACAATACACTGCCACAGTTTGAGCGTTACCACGTGATGTTATAGTCGTCATCCACGATGATGTTATCTGGCTTGATATCACCATGATCAATGGCAAACTCTCTCCTCTTGTGTCCTTCTTGGCCATTGATCTTTAGAACGTCATAAAGTAAAGAATTTTGGTCATTACAGTCCTGCTCTGATAGACCAGGGAGTTTGCCATTGAGGATTCGAGTGCGCTTATTCTCGATTATCCTTTCAAAAAACTCCTGCCAAGTCGCAGTACCTTAGGAGAGTTAATTGATGTTATTAATTGGCACAGAGAGAGATCTTCAACATACCATTCATCAGCGTACACTCTACCAAGCGCCTTTGTATCATAGCTATTTGGCCAATAAATTTGTCTCGGAGAGGACGTGTTGGAAAAATGTCATTCCAGACAGCTTGGGTCCCCTCGGCCCAGGACAATACGAGGAAAGGGAGCTTGATCGGGTTTTCAAAGGTAAGACTGCACCCAATGGGTTTTGGGGACCAAGCGAAGCTTTTTGCTTGGAGTGTCTGGAGTGTTTGCCATTCTGTACGGAGCGCATAGACTACAGGGGTGGAGGTCTCCGAACCCAAGCAACCAAGTCAGGGGGGGCGGGGGCACGAGTACAAGTAGTAGAGAAGGCGTGATAGATGAGCCGAGGGTACCCGGCCGCGTAGTTGTACAGGTAGAAGTACAGACTGGAAGTGGGCATCTATGTACGCTCGTAGGTACAGATAAGTACTATGAGGTGGCATCCCTCAAGCGTGGACGCTATCAAGCGCCGCACTCAACATTTCTATCAACAAGGTACCACCAGCTTTGTGCCTCAGGCATAAACCTACCTTTCATGCCTCCAGGCTGGAAAATCATACAAATAGTCAATAACGGCGGCTGTTCGTGGTATTGAAGAAGACGACTAGCCCAATTAACGCATTGGCGTGGATGAACTAGATAGAAAGCTTACGTCACTTCTTCCAGCCTCCGGCCACACGTTTCCCGCTCTGGTGCACGTGGGGTTTCATACCAATCGGGAAGGTTGTCTATGGCCACCAATCGAGAGCACCATAATCCAACCAATGAAAATGGACCTGGATCTTACCTGCCAGCGCTTACCGCTATCAAGTACCCCTCGTGGCAGCACTTGTGAAGTTGCACATTCCTCCTCTCGCCAACCACTTGCCTTGCCGTCATGGCGCGCCTTTTGTCGCACCAAGAGGCGTCGCGGAGCACCATCAACAACGGGCCGTCGCATAGCGTGCACATCCCGGAATATCAAGCAAGTTCTCTCAAAATCCAATAGGCGTGATATACGACTAACTTCCCCCCAAGGAACAGCCATCCCGATCTCCCAATCAATCAAGGGAACGCGCAATCGACTACCAAACCAGCGATGGCCAGGTGGTGGACTACAGCGATACCAACACGCGCAAATGTCCACTTGGCACTTGCGACCAGCCGTGCCAATCATCAGACTTATTGCAACATTTCCAACAACGTAAGCACATGATTCTGTTGGGCTGGGGTGTTTCTCACAGCCAAGTAGATGTCGTGTGTCGCGAAGTGTGCGTGTTCTGCTTTGAGCAGTTCACCTTCGCCAGCGAATATATCAGTCATACCCTGGAACACCATCTGGCTGAGAACGATGAGGTCAAACTCAACTATGCCGAAGCCAGTCGCGAAAAGTTGATGGCGGAAGCCGAGAGAGAGCTCAAGGCATTATGTAACAAGGAACGAGCCAGCGTCCAGGGACTGGGCCTTTCCGCGGCTAAAGCTGATGCATACCACTCACTCTCTGGCTCTGAGACACTATCCCAACCAGATTACTCTGCTCCATCAAACGGGGCCTTTCCGCCATGGAATGCCTACCCGACCACAGAGTCAACATTCATTGACATAAGTCCACTGGAGTGGGCCTCATCGCAATATCCGACTGAGTATATCCAGTCTGGGAGCATGGCTGTGGAGGAAGCGATGCAGACACTTTACGGTGGACCTGACCTGCTCACAACAGTAAGTCATCAGCAGGCATTATCACACCAACAAAACATCAACTTTCCCTTCATCCTGCCATACGGAAGAACATCCTACGATACCCCGGTCCCGACTTATACAGGATCAAGGCCCTCCACTACCCCAGAGGGCGCTGCGTCCTCTACTCAACCCATATTGGAGAGCACGGCGTTTCGTATATTGCCCCAGACAATGGGTTGGTCAAAACATCCGCACACCGAACCTCAGCCTTTCGCTATTTCAGAATCAACAGATGCCGCCCTTGTTGCCACGACCTCGGAAACTTGTTCAATCAAAATTGATTATCGATGTGAGTGGTGTCGCGCCATGAACCTAAAGGTCTGTTCCATTGTACTCCTACTGTGGGTGGATCGAAATACTGATTTTGGACAGTGTTCTGAAGATTGTAGACAGTCACTGCCGCTCCGTTCACTTTCAACCCGGGCATCATTCGTAGAGCATCGGATCTTCCAAAAGTGTAAGTCATGCGGGTTTCCACACTGAGAATATACCTAACAGTGTCCAAGGGGATAATGCGATTTACAAAGACCACATTCGCCAGTTCGCCACAAAAGGCCTTCCGCAAACAGGTTTACGATACTTCCATCTGTTTCATTTTGACCGTGATACAATATTTCAAGTCTTCGGCGAAAACTTTGCATCGACGGAACCAGAGCAGACAAGAGTCTGGGAGAAAAAGAGGACTGGTTGGGAGTCCCGGCCAACGGACGCTGTGCGACTGTGCAATACGTCAACCCCAACGCTCGAGGCTTTGAGCGCCTATATTCGAAGTTGCAGACCAGACTGCGTTCAACACTCCCCCGGCGACACCATCCTTCAAGAACTGTGGCAACTGGTGGGCCGCTCTCTTGTAAGACCCTCTTTCCCTTAAACCACCCTTATTAGTAGTAACGACATCTAGCCTATGCTGCAGATGACATTCGACATTTGGACGGCGAATCGCATGCTTATGAAGGGTTGGCAAACTCGTGATTCCGCGTATCTCCAGGATCGTCTCCACTATGCCTGTCACAATACGGGCCCGACGCCCCGAGTATTGCAAAATCAGCTGGACCAGATGTTGGAAGAATTCATCGTCACAGAGGAGAAGAAACTACTTCAATCGCTCGAAGATGCAATATTTCGGAGGGAAAGCACTACGAGACTTGATGTTATGCTGACTATTATTCTCCTTTTAAAAGTTATAGAGAAGGACATGTGGAGGCTCTTACACTGGGTCCGACATAGGAGTGCAGTAAGTCGCCGTTCGATCTGAAAAACAGTGTTAACATATTAGCAGCGATACAAATGGCGGCACCCTTCAAGCGCGGAAAGTCTTGTCCACAACGGCGTCTTTCTCTCTCGAATGTTACTTGCATATACGGCTACAGATATGGAGAACCATCTGCCTGTCAAACTTGCTGGATTTATTCAAATGACTGCCAGTGAGTAGTAGTGTCGCCAACGGCAATGCCTACTAACTGATAGTAGACAACCCCACGCGCTACGATGAGCTCGACGACGAAAGTACTGATGGAGTTTTTGTGCGTTATAGTGCGTTAAAAACGGATCCAACTTATCAGTCAATAGCTGATTCTGTGTTTTGTTGACCTGGGCCACTATTGCATACTTTATTTAATCACGATAGAGTAGAGACTATTTGTAAGACCTTGCTTACCACATCAGTGCCAAACCAATCGGATTCAGCGCCGTTGCTATCCATGTTGAAATGTCATTGAATCAATCCGGTGGGTCTGTAAGCATCGATTGTCCGAGACGACAGGGGGCGTACTACGATGTACAAATTACATCATAGCATTGCAAGGATCGGGTGGCGAGTTGTTCCGCGCCTTGCAGAAGTGCGGGGTTGACCCCTCGATTTGCGCCTTATTTAATTAAAGTTTCCTGTCAAACAAAGTATTCTTGTCCCAAATGCCAAAGTCACCATCTCTCAAGGCCGCCATGCAGCACCTGAACTCGCCGTTGCCATTTCTCGAGGCCATCGAGGGCCTCAAGAATCTCAAAAGGGCCGGTTGGGTCAAACGCGAGGTGCCCGAACCGGAGAGTGTCAGCGATCATATGTACCGGATGGTTTGGTTCTGTGTGACACACCCTGAGGTAAGAGTTTCTAACTCTGTACTCCAGGCCTGACAAGCTTCTAGCTCAAAAATGAAGAGGAGAAAGAAGCTATTCTGATGTGCTTGATTCACGACATCGGCGAGACAACAGCAGGGGATATCACGCCGACAGACGGCATTGATGCCGGTGAGAGCCAATAGGAATGCTTTCATGGCACTTTTCTAACAGTAGCAGGGACGAAACATATGAGAGAAAAGCTTGGCGTCAAGTACTTGTCTCTGCTGCTCAAACGGTCCAACCCCAACTGGGCCTCAAAGATATCTGACATCTGGCACGATTACGAGAGAGGGGAAACCGGCGTGGCCAAATTGGTTCATGAAATCGACAAGCTCGAATGTCTGCACCAGGCCTTTATCTACTTCAAGCGCTACAAAGGAAAGCACAATCTCGAAGAAACACTCACAAGCTTCAAGAGTCTTCGGGAGAAGATCTCGGACACCTGGCTTTCGCAACAAGCAGATGCCATCTTGGCAGATTGGGAACTTCATGCGAAGAAGGAGAAGCAAAGGTTGCCGAGTATTGTTTTTGTTATCGGTACGTGCTATACTTTTCCATAGCTGCTTTTCTAACGGTCATAGGCGGACCTGGCGTAGGCAAAGGAACCTTATGCACTCGCATAGCAGAGAAGTTCAACTTCGCACATTTGTCTGTAGGCGAACTGCTGCGGGAGGAGCAGAACGATCCTGCCTCTGATTTCGGCGACTTTCTCCGGGAGAGTATTCAACAGTCGGTCATTGTTCCTCCGTATCTCACCATGATGATGTTGAAGGACAAGGTTCAATCCGCACAATCCCAGAAAAAGGGTGTCCTAATTGATGGCTTTCCGCGGAGTATCGAACAAGCCGTTGCATTTGAACAAGAAGTGAGTTATGGGACCTAGGCAATGGAAAACACTAACACATGACTAGATCTCTGGCACATATTCAACCATATATCTAGAATGTACGCCTGAAGCGATGACTGAGCGCATCCAGGGAAGATCTGGCTCGTCGCAACGAGATGACGACAACTTGGTCACCCTACAAAAACGGCTCGCGACCTTTTCCAGAACTAATGCTGCCGTGTTGGATCATTTATCGAAAAACACGATCAGGAAGGTATGTTACTCAATTATGTAACGTTTCCATGTCTAACTGGTCGCAGATTGATGCTGGGCAATCCACAGATGAAGTCTATGCCTCAGTTCAACAATTCTGTCTTGAGAAACAGGATGCATTCTGTAAACAGGGCATTTAGGCGAAGGAAAGTGGAAGGAAATACATGTCATTACTCTTTTTTAACATGCTCTTAACTTATTTGCCCTCTGCCCTATTAGTCTCCGGGGATAGTCTCGTGTCTCAGAGTCACCAAGGGTTTTCAAAAAACTTGTTGAAGTTTTGCAATCTTGGATCGCCCTTGGCATTTTCGGTCCTTCTAGACGTCTTATCGCACGTTGTTCCTTTCTTATGTTCACGTGACCTTCCATAGTTCTTCCACTCATCCTCACTTCGCCTTGCTGTCAATTTGATAATGGCCATGCCGCACCGGCCATCGGATTGTCGGCATCGTAGGCCTAATCAGGGCTGACGTATGGCCGCGATGTCAAGCAAGGCCTCACGCGGGCCCAGTCCGTTATACCGTGCAGTAGGTAGACAAGCTACGCTAGAAAGGTGGGCGCATAAATAAAGGTAGTATCCGTGAGTAAGCGAGCCTTGTCCAAGTGCCGGAATGGATTCTGTGCGGGCGAGATAGCTTTGTCGAAGTGCAGGAGTGGAGTATATGCAGGCAAGCTAGCTTGGCCGAAGTGCAGTAGTGGAGTATATGCAGGCGAGCTAGCTTGGCCGAAGTACAGGAGCGGAGTATATGCAGGCAAGCTAGCTAGCTTGCAAGGATTAATGTACTATGTAGGATCTTACTGTACAACGCTTGCTGCATGTAATCGTACTTTATCTTGCAAATGTCTGGGGCACACCGTTACATTGACCTTGTTCCGTACTGGTGGGGTAGCATGCTGATACCTGTACACCCGTGTCGTGGTCGCCACGCAGGATGTACCTGTACAGAGTACACATAGTGGTTCCCAGTACCGCACGCCCACGGTGATCGGCTCAAGATACAGGGATGGTATTTGCACATTCACGCCGTTGAGGACCACCAGTTCGCAATCGCGTTATGGATACCACCTCTGCCTTATGGACTCATTGACTTGCGACATCTGAAGTCCCTCCGTACGCACTGGGATGTCTGAATACTAGCTACGCCCACCCCACAGCCAAATAATGTCGGCGAGGTGAGGTGCCTAAACCTCGGGCACTAAAGTCAAGTCGTACTTTGAAGGAACGTACGCACTTGTGTAGCGGTTCGCTTATTGCTTTTCAGCTTGACGCATTCTTCCCCTTTCCTTCCTGCTTCTCGGGACCTCGGCTAGACGACCACTGACAGGGAAGTGAGTCCACTCTTCCTGCGTCAACATGCCGTTCTTTCATCACTTACAGGGTTGGCTCCAAGAAGCATGGCCTTACTCCAGAAGTAGTCCCGTCCATCTCGCCAAACTCGAGGAGACTGAACTTCTGCTTCCCGATTTCCTGTATACCCTTTCCATCACTGCACCCCTCTCGTTACCGCCAAGTCAACGGCATGGATGAAGAGCCCCTACTGGCAGAGTATTTCTATCGATGTTTGCCATCATGCATGCTCTTCTGAAAGCATAAGGCCTAGGCCCGGCGGTCCACAAGGGCGCTATCGCTACCATGATTCTTACAGCAGGGACACAAGTCAAGTGTTCAAGCCTGTGTAAGTTGATTCTCCATAAGAGGGCTTAGAAACCGCTCTGCGGTCCCAGAACAGACCCAAACCCAACAACGACGACAACATGATGCGGACAAAAGCCAACACTCGGCAATCAACTTGGATGTTTTCAGTCTATACCCTTGCTTTTTTACTTCTTATAAGCTTGAATGGGCTGCCGTATTTCGTATCCATCTGGGCCGATCAGATTGTAGGGAAAGAAATAAGCTCGGCTGTGTTCAAGCCGATACTACTGCAGTGTATCGACGACCTCCAAGAATCGTTGGTTCTTTTCCTCCAACCTCTCTTCGACGTTTTCGCCTTCTATGTCCTATGCGACGAAAAGGATACCAAGTCCAGACGCCTGATTACAAAGGCCGACGCATTTACCACTGTCGTCAGGGTATGCGCCATCAAACTTCCGTCGATAGCCGTCACGTTGCTTATAATCATACCAAAAACGAAAATATCGGCGTCCCTCTGTATTCTTGCGGCTGTGGCCTGGTCTTCGGTCTTCCCCTGCGCCGCAAAGGCGGTACAAGATAGGAAATCGGATAGGGACCAATCCCTGTAGGATGCCCCCGGTGGTTGTTTTGGCACCTTTGCTAACGCCCATCAGCTTGGAAAAGAAGTCGAATGCGGAAGAGTCCCAAGGAAGATATTTGCAGTCGCTCTCTTCGCTGTCCATGAGACTCTTTTCTTGGAATGTGCTCCGTAACGGCTGTCTCTTCCTCTTTGCGCTCTGCAGTCCTGGACTCGACCCTACGCTGATGACCCGATTCGTCCACCAGGTCGCGGCCCTCGAAAGCGTTATGCTGAAATGGGTACAGAGCTTCCAAAGGGCGAAGAAAATCATGCGAGTCTTGTCCAAGAACAAGCTTCCGGACCAAAACACTGCGGCAGCTGTTATAGAGAGGCTGAGAGCCGGAAGCAACCGATCTTCTGCATGGCTCACCAGCTGTTATACTGCCGATGACGCTTGTTGGGTTGATGAGCTATACAGTAGAGCAAGAAAGTATCTTAGGGGCGGTCCATTACTTCCCGTCGCTCACGGGTACTGTGATGTTAGTCAGGCTGCGCCGTGTTGCACGAGAGCAGGAGCTTGGATCGCTGAGAAGCTATCAGGGGGTCCCCAGATGACAGGCAACGAAGACAGGCCGTTGCTGGCCGTGAACACGCCCCAGTAAAGTGTAGCGGCATGGGAATTTCACAATTTCTTACCTCAATCTAGTTCAGACGCACCCAACACCGGACAGTTCGGCAAGGGAACATTGATGCATATTTTGTAAAGAGAACAAGAGCAACTTTCAACCTAGATCAGCTCCCATCAGTTGCGTCTTGAAATCGCAAGAGGTAGAATACCGTTTGCCGTCTTTCCCGGCATGGGGTATAACTCGGTGTTCGTAGCTTCTGATACTCTGTGGCTGAAGAGGAAGCCATTGAGTTCAATCTTTCCCGTGCGCATACTGAATTTTCCTGCCATCTAGGCACAATCGCCTTCACTCCTACGAGCCAACTCCTGACTTCCGTCCTCATTTTGGCCATCGGCGCACCTCACGAAGTAGGGGCGTCCTTTGTGTCACGCATTGTTCCGCGATTGCCTCCCCAAGCCCGCTGCCACCGCCAAGCGAGTATTGTGCTTGTATGGCCAGCTGCGAGCCCATGTTCATATTGACTAACTGGCTCATAGACTCATCGAGGTCGGCCATCTCTCCAATACGACTAGCAGGGCCTTTGTACGCAGGAGCACTTGAGTGCATGATCAAATTAGGGATAGCAACAATAACAGCCCATTAATTCAATGTACTGCGTGGTCAGTTCTACTTAGCATAATGCCATATACAATCATTGTCGTACATTTTGATCTTGGCACAAGAAAAGCATAGAACGATGGTAATCATTAATTCCCACTGTGACCAATTCGTAGTTGCCGGAAGTTCACATTGGATTAACGTTGGCCAACCTGGGCCGATGGCACGCCCCCCTCACGGACAGCACACGGCCTAATGGCGCCGGACCAGGATCTGGCGGAGCGCGGTCCCCGACTTCAGTGGAAGGCTGCTCATCCTTCCAAGCGTGGGTTGGAACAGGGCATCAAGGCCGAAGTCCGTGCTTCGGTCACAGGCGGCAGGAATTGATATCATTGGGTGAATCTCTACCCGCTAAGGTCGCTCCAAAAGAAACTACGGCCCCTGTCCTGCGCCGAGCTTCAAAGCCACACCTACGTTCTAACACCTATGGAGTCTTCCCCTGCCAGTGACACCAGACGGTACAAGCTGCTACGCCTGGGACCAGACGCGACGAACCAGCCCCTGCCGTTATTTGCCAATCGCCCCGCTGCGGAGATACCTCTGGTCTTGGTCTGCTAACCAGACTGCCAGATTAGGCCTTCATGACTGACCAATCACATCAGTCCCAGCCTACTTCACCTCGATATCGTACGTCAGACCGCTTGGTGCTCGACGCACCGCTGATGGACAGTTGTTTCTGCTTAGGTGACCCTGAGCAAGCCGGGATATGGTAGATGTGGACCTTCGTCGCGAAATGGCCTCGATAGCGCGTCGGCCCATGCACAGTCTGCCAAGGTCGGGTGTGCGCGTGCGTGGTCCTCACAGTTGTGCAGGTGGTGAAAGGGCAATTTCCTCGATGCTTCATCGAGTGTTATGCATTCACTATGGTGTGGTCCCCCGCACTATACTCGGTAAACGCTCGCACCAGAAGCACCCATAGTAGTAACACCCATGCCCTCCAGTGCCTTCTTTGCGGCGTCCTCCTCCGCAGTGATTTTATCCTTAGTAGCATACGATTCATAGACATATCGTACATTTTTACCGTACACCTCCTGATAAAATGATACTTTGCTAAACCAAAAAATGCTGCCATCTAGTGAAGTTAGTATGAAATATCTTTAAAGATGCATCAGAGTCATACCGCGTTGGCATGAGATGGTTTTGAAAACCGGAGAGGGAGTGTTAGTATTGCGGCATATATCTATAGAGAGGTTAATTATGTATACTAGTTGCGTTCTGTGAGGATAGCTACCTTTCAGACGTTCCTGACACAATGTGTTTTGAGAATCCATAGTGGTAGATAATGAGAGGCTCGAGTTGCAACGGAAAAGGTCGATAGCGTTCTGGGAGATATATGAAAGAGCGAGGCCGAATGATAGTGTGTTCATGCTGGCACCTGCGGCCAATCGCGGATTAGCCATCGACATGATTTTCGCGTCACATAGATGTCTCCGGACCAATGTATCTGGACACGATGTTCCTAAAGTGCGACAACCTCGCGGATCATTGGGAAAGACACCCCTCCTCTTGTATTGGGTCGAGGTTATTTTCGATACCTAGTCCCCCAGATACACCAACGACGCTCCGGTAATCAAAGCAGGGCGTGTGTATACTACGTACCTCACCGTGTTGGCAACGCGACTCCAGACCAGGCGCTTCCTTTGCTCACCCCCCCACCCCTTCTGGACATACCTCAGCATCGCCAGCCCTTCGCACCTAACCTGGTACACAGCAGATGCAAGCTGGGGGGATAAAT
Organism: Colletotrichum cereale; assembly: GCA_034509685.1. Classification (NCBI taxonomy): domain Eukaryota; kingdom Fungi; phylum Ascomycota; class Sordariomycetes; order Glomerellales; family Glomerellaceae; genus Colletotrichum; species Colletotrichum cereale. The sequence goes on along the minus strand of JASUDE010000532.1, from coordinate 9,549 downwards.
GCACCAGGGGTACTCGGCGTCGTACGAGCCGTTTTCTTGAAGAGAAACATCATCCCTCCATGCAGATACCACCAAAAAGTCCGTCGCATGTGTCCATGGGTTCATGGATGTGAAAGGACCAGCCACGTTGAAGCTAACGTCAGCCTAGTATCTCCACCACTGTCGACGACTTGGCCAATCACTGGAAACTGTCGTTCGTCTCCCACTACCACATCTAGAGAGTTACTTGCTTGGCGGAATGTAAGACTGGCCCGCGATAAACGGCTTTGTTTGCCCCCTGTAGACCACTCCCCTGATGACACGCCTCCTCCCTGGCAGCGACCATGAGACTTCTTGATTTACCTCGGTGCCGCTATCGCATAGTATGGCTTGGGTTAGCTTTGGTTGGATCTGATTGGGCTTGAGTTATAACAGACCGGAACCTAGGCCCTCGCTGTCTATTGAAGTACGTCCATATAGCCGCCGCTCATGAGCCTGATCGTCTCTCGTTCATTCTCTTGCCCCGTTCAAACCTTTATCGGCTCATTCTGCAATATGGATGGGCATTTAGACATACTGTGCGCTTTGTGCGCTGCCTTGCTCTTGTTTTCTTCGCTGTTACCGCCCCTGTTCAAACAGCCTCGTATTTTCGTCAACGCAGCTACTTCGTCTACTCTACGCCTAGGATCACTCTTGGGTTTACTCCTCGGACTACATGTATTCGAGGCTATTACCGCCTTTGTGGAAGCGGCAAAACATTCCGAGCTCCCAAATGCCTTGCCCGTTTCTTCTCCCATCATTTTTGCCCTAGCGTACGCTGTACAGCTGGAGAGTTTTTACTACGAAGGACCAAAGACACTCTCGGATATTCTCTTGGGATTCTGGTTCATCGATGTCTGGTTAGAAATCATCAGAGCGAAAGCGTTGCTAGCCAACGCGTATCACTCCTTTCAACCTCTTCTGGTCACCACCATCAAAGTCCTCGGCCTCACCGCACTTCTTTCGCATATTTCTAGAGTGAAGGCAAGATCAGGTGATCGTAAGAGCCTACCAGAAGGCGACAAACGCGACGATCCTACCCCTATCGCAGAAACCACCACCGAAGCCAACCGTAATTACGGCAAATTCGACCAAGATGCACATGCGGAAATAAAGGAGTTGGGGGGATGGTGGCCATGGCTTCAAAAGTTCTCCGTCTTCTGGAACTATTTCTGGCCGGTCGGTGAGCCCTGGCTACAAAGCAGTGCTATCTTCACGATCTTGCTCGCCTTTGCCAATAAGATGTTACCTATCTTGTCCTTCTATTACCTCGGATTTCTTGTTACCGAGCTATCAGGAGGTGTGAAGAGGTCGGAACTTCGAAGCGCTGAGGTTCTTCCACTATTCCTAGGGTTGACCATTACTTACGCTTCAAACACCTCGGCCGCCATTTCGAATCTCAGAAGCTATCTGTTTATGAAGGTCAAGGTTTTCCGCACCAGAAAACTCCATCGCGCATTTCGCAGAAAAACCATGAGTCTCGATTTCTCTTTTCACAACACAATCAATTCAGCAGACATCGTGCGAATTACAAACGATTCGAAGGGGCTATTAGAGGCACTAGACAACGTCTGTATTGTGCTTGTACCAAGCATGATCATGCTGGTGGCTTCAATTACCTTTTTGATCAGAAAACATCGGCAGTTTATGGCTCTCGATCTTCTTGTACTTATGGTTGGCTACTTCACCGCCCAAAGACGTACGGCCAAGAAGCTCCCAAAAAAACTAGACGACTATTTTGCCACCCACAGAGACATGGAGGCATGCTGTTGTGAAAACATTCTATGCTGGGAGACGATCGTGAGTCACAGCAAGACGATCCCCGCGATTGAGCAATACGGTTCAAAAGTGGATGCATGGGTCAAGCAGTGGGACAAATATCTCATTCATCTATACGTCGGCGAACTTTCAGCCGGTGTAGTCCTGCTTTTGACGTTTACCTTTGGGCTGCTACTCATCCTCGACGATATCTTCAATGAAAGGGCTACTCCTCGCGACCTCGTCGCTTTTATAGGGTACTGGCAAAGTATCATCGCGTCTCTGAGTAATTTCAAGGACACCAACACAGACATCCTGGGGAAGCTCATTGAAGCTACTCGCGGAAGGCGTCTCCTTGAGATGCCTCTCCAGGTCGAAGATGGTTCAGAGTATAAGTTTCAAGGTGGCGCGATTGAGTTCACGGGTGTCGTATTTAGCTACGAAGGGATGAAGGATCCTGCGTTGAACGGTCTAAATCTTAAGATCGAAGCAGGAACAAAAGTTTCAATCATCGGGAAATCAGGATCTGGAAAGTCGACAATGCTGAAACTACTGTTGGGACTGTTGAAACCCAGCAGAGGGCATATACAAGTCGATAAACAGGATATCGAAGACATCAGGATCTCATCGTAAGCTAAACCTGCCATACTCTCTGTAACCCCTACGAACTGACATTTCTCTTCAGACTACGGTCTCGCGTTGGAAGCATTACACAGAACACGCGTCTTTTCGATCAAAGTGTTACAGATAACATGCGATTTTTTGCCAACCCAGATGTCACTGAAGAACAGATTCGAGAAGCTTGCCGGAAAGCGTGTATTCATGAGACTATCATGTCGTTTCCGGATGGTTACGGAACAAAAATAGGGGATGATGGACAGTGAGTTCCCGTTCAGAAAAGGTTGTCTATCTTCATTACTAATGTTCTACCTTAGAAAATTATCAGGCGGCGAAAGACAAAGATTGTTGATCGCACGCCTGTTCCTTCAGAGCCCTGGTCTTGTAGTGGTAGACGAGGTAACGAGTGCGGTGGATCTTGGCACCAAGTTCTCTATTCAGAAGGCCTTCGACGAGAAATTTCAGAACATGACTGTGATACAGATTGAGTAAGTCGCTCGACATAAAGGATCTCCACATCGTTCTAATTCACAACATAGGCATGACTTTTCCAGTACCGAGTCGGCCGATAAAATTGTCGTGTTGGGAAAGGGAGGTGTAGTCCTCGAACAAGGCACTCACAAGTCCCTCCTACAAAATGATGGCAACTATGCAGAGTTATGGAAGCAGCACATTGGAGATCACAGTGACAAGAGGGAACAATAAGAGCCTGGACCTAGTGTCCTTATTTGTGTATATTCTGATCTGGGTGAAATGTGAGAGCTATCGGGCACCAAACGTAGTCCTGATCATATGGGCTTGTTGCTTTCGTCGATTGGGGCCGAAGTCATTTGTCTCGAGCCACTGCATAGACTTCTCGAAACTGCTCTTGAGCCTATCCTGTCGTCTCCGCGAGAATGAAAAGGCTAAAGAGTCATTGGAAGACTCCACTGTCCCATCATATGTCGAGATTGTTTCCGTCTGAGCCGTCAACAGGCATTTAGGGTCTTGGTTGATCTTTGCATCGAGTGGGTTGTGTGGCATGTGAGACTTGAGAAATGGCCCCAATGGCTTATGTCCCCACACCAGCTCACGTGTTCTCTCGACGGGAACAGTATCAGCCGATTCATGTGGGCAAAGAATGAACCAACCGTTTGCCCACGTGTACCGCTCAAACTCTTTGTCGCCATGATTAACAATCTCGTCACAGGAGTACCTGAGGCCAAGATGTGCTGCGAGCGTCTCCAGGTGACTATCGATAGCGACGTAAACACCGAAACAATGGCCTCTCACCTCGTAACATTGTTCAATGATACCCTGAAACGAGGGTGGCAAGCCCGCGACAGCGAGCAACTGAAGACTGGAGAGGTTGATCCACCCATACCGACTATGATACGGTATTTTGAAGTGGATGCTAGTCACCACGAAGTGTGATGACATGTTCTTTTGGGAGCGTCCTGAGATTTTCCAGCTCGGCAGACAATCCAGGGGGATGTGTATTGCGTGGTGTTTGGCCATATGAAGAGAGAATGCGTCGAACCCGTCTTGCGAAATGTAGCCTTCTTTGCCTTCTTTCTGGATGTAGCGTTGCAGCACAGAAGACGTTATCTTGGCGTTTGCCCTCGCAGCCTCGGGCTTTGCTATGGTGTTTGCAACGGCTGCCAAAGACGCAAAGCTTTGGATATCATTAGTATGGTAGCGCACAAAGTTGTCGTCGCGTTGGTATCGAATCATGACGTCTTTCGAGACCGTGAGTCTTCTCCATATTGTGTCGTCGCCGTCAAGTCGTAGGTCGAGCATGTCGCGAAGCTGTATGACAGTATAGGACCAGCACTTCTTGTCGCGAAGCGATGCGAACTCCTTCCAAACGGAATCAAGGAGCTTTGAAGCAAACCAGCCTTGTTGGGGAATATCTTGGAGGAACTCCCTGACCATGTTGAAGATGGCAAGGCAGTCTGATTTGGCGCCAACAGTCGTGAGCGGGGCGACCTCGGAGAAGCCGGAGATAAAGAGCTGTTCACAGTCGTAAATAGAATCAGAGAACACGGTTTGTAGACACAGATCGCCGTGCGAGATCTTGTAGCGCTCGTGCAGTATAGAAACAGCCTTCAAGAGGTTCCTGAGGAGCTGGCGTGCCAAAACGCAGCGATCCCTCATCTTTTGCCCAGTCTCCTTTGTAAACTCCGACACCGCCCACAGAGTCTCGATAGTTTCCAGGTAGGGGGCGAGAGAATAAACTGCATCTTTCGAAACTATGAGGACGTGATCTTGTAGGAAAGGACCACAAGACGATTGGGGTACCGCTCGGAGAAGGTCCATCCGCCTTTGTAGACTGTCCTTCTCTGCGATAGGATAGGCCTTGGCGACGAATAGATCGCAGGTTCTGGCGTCGAGGGCGAGAATTTTTGGCCCCTTTGTCCGGCTGGGAAGTTTGCGGTTCTTGAGGTAGTATATCCGTGGCGAATCCGAACACGGACCTGGACGATGTTGAGCTGCGGCGATGGTCGTTGTTTGAGACGCGTTGTCTGTTTCTGAGAAAACTGTGTCGTGATTCGGCCAAAGTTCGGTAAGCCGTACGGTATTCGGATGCTGACAGCGGATAAAGAGGGATAGGGGGGGGCTGCCTAACCGTATCTCGCTCTCTTCATCTGGGTGCAGAGCGAGCATGCTTTTCTCGCCGTGGAGGTAGTCGCTGTTGACCCATGTACCGTTTCCAGACAAGTTGAATACCACCCATTGGCTCTTGCAGAGACCGATGACGAAATGATGCCTGCTAATCTGACCGAAATTCGCGCTGAAAACGAGATCGTTCAACTTTTTGTGGCGGCCGGCCACGAAGCCGTCAGGTACTTTTGCACCCAATTTCTCATGGAGACCTTTGGGGCCGGAGAACAGCAAAACTCCGCCGGAAGGCCCACTTTCGGGTCCTGGTGTTGATGAGGACTCCTCGACAGCGTCGGCACTCTCAAATCGGTGAATGGTACAAGGCGTTCCTTTGCGCGTGTCGTTCGAAATCGCATCAAAAGCGAAGGGATCGGGTATTCGCACGCGAATGGCGTATTGATCCCCAAGGTCATTAAAAGCTTCCCAGTGCGTCGAGGATACTGTGTCCATGATACATAACAGAAAGGCAGAATGATGAAGATAACAAGACTATGCTGAATTCGTGAAGCAACATGTGCATACTTATCACTCTGGACGGTCCAACTTTCGTTTCACGCCAGGGCGCTGTGAGCCTGTCGTTTGCCGCGCGCCACGAGGATTATGCTCTAATGTCCATGTACAGGTATGTAGGTATGGGTTTAGGTACTGTACATCCATGCTTCACGCTAGCTTGGCTCACCCCCACGTATCACTTCTCCAAGCCTGGAGTACAAGGGACTATTAATGGTCTGAACGGTTGGGGTGGTTTGCCCGATAATACCCCAGTCTCCACTTTTTGGCAACGCATTATGGTTAACAATTCGATAGCCTTCTTTCAGGGTGAAGCAGCTGACTAATCTGCGCGACACAACGTCAGGACGTGTTTGATCCCTCGCTTGCTCCATTTCTCCCCTTCAACAATTTTATTCAAGCTACTCCAGAGCGCAAATGAAAGGCTGCGAAATCGATCGGTGCAGTGATTCCGACGCAGAAACAGTTGAGGACGCCAACGTTAATCAATATTTTGTTCTCTCTGAGAAATTGATACGTGGAGATCCCCTTTTTCGTCCTCCACCGCTTCAAGACCTGCGCAATCAGACGCAAGCTCCGGATCCTACTTGCGAGCCGTTGATCGACACGTTTGGATCAGTTTGGACGAGCGGCATACGACATAGTCTGCGACTACGTTCGCTGAGTGGAAGCAGGACGCAGGCAGCACTGCAGAAGCCTCAGTCGCAATCGGCAGCGCGGTATGTCAAGAAAAAGGTCTCTTGAAAATGATGAATTTGCTGACGGCAGGCAGGATATTGAGGTCGAATGCTCCGAAGCCCGTTGGTGACCGACCGACGAAGCGGCAGAGCCCTCAGGTCTCCTCGACCGTTGCGGACCCTGAACCTCGATCGTCGAACATGCCGGGGACGGTAGCTTCAGGTAGACAGTCAAGATTGCGTCGCGCAAGAAACAAAAGACCCGACAGCTGCCGTGTGAAGCGACATCAGATAACATAAAGGCCTTACCATTACACGTTGTCCTGATACTGTCGCCTGGTCTGGAATTTGCCCAGTCGCCCGGCGTACAGCCGGGGCAGAGCCGTTACAAATGGTCTGTCAATCATGCCGTATAGAATGGTCTTCCTATTGACGGCATCCTGCTTTAGCAATGCGCTGCTCCAGCTCAGAAAGACCAGGAGCAAATAATATCGAAAGGAGCACTTCACATGGCCACTTAGGTAGGTCATGTCGGCAAAAACTGGACCATCCTCTGACTGTACACAGGTCGAAATACTACGCGCGGTGCGACCGCCGTTGCCGAAATCTCTGCTCTTCCTCTTCTACTGCCGCCTTCACCACGTCCTCTTTCCCTGCCGTCTCGATTACTGCCTATCTACGACGACCGATTGCTCCTTATCCGACGAGCCTTCTCGATAACTTTGAAAGCCATCTCTCAAGCGCTCATTCCTAACCTTCCAACTTACGCCGATTGCCGCCAAAAATAACGGCATGGCCCAGCTGCCTCTGGAGTTGTAGTGCGACATCCTTGAGAATATCGAGCCACCCCTGCGAGCCGGTGCGCTCAACAGTCTCTTCCGTTGCTCTCGTGCGCTTCACGCCCAGCTAGACACCACTCTCTACCGGCGAGATGCTCTAACCGGTCTGACCGTGCTCTGGGCGACGGCTCGAGGGGATGCCTGCGACTTTGCCGCCTGGTTGGTGGCTCAAAGCGGCTTCGATGTCGACGCGTTGACGGACCAAGACCTGACGCCTCTGGCAACGGCGTGCGCTGCCGGCCAGTTCAAGTTGGCCCATCGACTGCTGTCTCGGGCCCGGACTGCAGCGTCGGCTTGCCGACGCGGGCGGCGGAGACCATCATTCATGTCGTGCTGAGGGCCTGCACAGATATGGGCAAGCGGCGGCTGGCAGTCAACACGGGGGACGATGACTATTCGTTTTACCTCCTGGCACGGGACGAAGCATTTGACATGGTACCAGAGCTTGTCCAGCAGCTGATAGACAAGGGCGTGGCTGTCGACGGGACGGACTCTGGCCGACAGACGGCGCTTCATGTCGCCGCAGTCATCGGTGAGCTTGGGCTCGTCGAGCTCTTGCTGGGAAGCGGAGCGAGCCCGAAGATACGAGACCTCTTCGGCGCGATCCCTTTGGATCTGGCCAAGAGGCAGAGCCCGCTACTGACCCCAGCCCGCTGGTCTAGACATCCTGGCTTCGGGCCTTCGCCGTCCCTGATCACTGGCAACGATATCGGATTCGTGACAGCCCGCTATCGCCCTCTACTCATAGCGACCGAGGCGGCATGCGGACTCGACTGCGGCATCTCGCTTCCCACAGACCAAGCCGGCAAATTACTTTTCAACCTCAGCGGGATCCACACAGCGCATGCTACAAGCACTCTGCGTCAACAATGCTGGGTGGTCGTCAACGGCCAGGATCCAATCCTCGAGCATCTTCCTCACGTCATGTCGATCTACTGTGGGGGAAACCCCTCTCTCGGGCTCGCCCTCAGCGGTGTATCAGCTGTGTCTTGGGCCGCCGCAGGAAGGCCCCGCGCCGTCCTGAAGCTGAAGACGTACGACTACCATGTCAAGGCTTTGCTGAGCCACATTGTAAGAGCGGAATTCTACAATAACCATAACAAAAGCTGCTTCTTGCACTTCGTTCTCCCTTTCGTTCTCACCATGGAGGAGAAACCTAGGTAAGCAGTCTAGATTTTGAGCATGGTATACCGGCTGACTTGTTTTTCCTAGATCGTTCATTCGCCGTGCGTGGAGGAAGGGAATCATGTAGGATACGAAGTCGGGAAAATATTGGCTGGATGGATCTTTTGGCCCACTTGCTCTAATACTGTCTTACGCTCTGTCTTGAAGGACAAGGTCTGCAAGGCCCTATGGTACGTATTATGGCTCGATGGCGATGCAATCTGGGCAGCACAGGAAGATGATGTGCAAACATTAGTACTTATCTTGTGCAAGCACTTCGATCAAACCGGAGATACACTCGAAGTTGCGCTTTCTGAAACAGAAGAAGCGGCAGCAAAAAATCTACACACGATCGAATACTTCCAAAACCCGCCCGCACCCAGTTCTTGGGACTAGCGGCTTACCTTGTAGCGACCCGGAGGAGGAGGCAAAGCTATTGCATCAACGCTGTTAAGGCGCAGCAATGGCATAGCCCCGATGAGACGAATACTCATGTACCGCCTCAAAAACAATTCCAAGACCTTCTTGAAGTGATACGTGTCAAAGTGGAGCCTGTAATTGAGTTAGATGAGGATGATCGGATCATAGTTACCAAAGTTGGGCAGTCCAGACAAGTCGGGGAGGATACCACTTTCCACTCATTACAGCACTTGGGGTCACTGAGGGGGAATTTGCACAGGTTTGAATTGTAGAGGAGAAGGGAGGCGTGTTCGTTAGCTGCGCTGCCCTCATCCTGATAGTCTTCATTCTGATAGGCTATTATGTACTACTTGGCTCCTAAACGCGACTACATATTTTATATACGCCATTTTGGACTCGCGCACTCACCCCTGAATTGTGCAGTAGACTGTTGTATGAAGTGACATGCTCGATGCAAGTGTATGGGAAACCGAATGGCTGAGAACGGGTACTATGCGACATAGCTGTGGCCTTTGACCGAACGGGCACCGAAGTCCGGTATGCAAGATATACAACAGACCAAAATTCCATCCTATGGCCCCAACATGTCCTTCTAGCGTCGCGCAGACTGGAACACACATTGCTGAGCAAGCTCAATGAACTAAGGAATCTAAAGGCTGGTCATGATGTTCAAGCTGACGGCCTCTGGACTGGCAGAGTAGCCAAAGTAGTCTAGTCGGAGAGACTTAGAGAACAGAGAATCGTTCAAGTTGGGATCCTGCAGTGGGAGCAACGAATCGGACAACTCACCGGGTCATTGACTAGGCCGAATTTGAAATGGCATTACTCTGTCTTCGAACTGGCCATACCGTGTTCGGAACGCCGACTTTTCTACGTCATCCTCTTGGATGCGCACCCGGTGT
>JASUDE010000531.1:21312-32162 GCA_034509685.1 Colletotrichum cereale | reverse complement strand
CAACACAAACACTGTGTATGTGCTTTTCCGGTCGACCATCTCCATCCCTTTTTGGGGGCAAGAGGTGTGGGTGTTGCGGCGGGATGAGGGGAGGTGTCTTCTCTCCTTTTTGTTTTGTTCTGGGTGACTTCTTCTCTTGCTTGTATGATTTACAAACCAAACAAATGCTATTTGGGGGGTATGGGGGTTTTTTCCTCCTCCATATTTTTTGTGTAATCCCGAGTTTTCACACCGTCTCAAACCGGAGCTCCCTGTCCCTCCTGTTGGTCTTTGGAATGTAGAGTGTGTGTGTGCGTTTGTGTGTATGGCCGAATAAATCCCCCCACTGACCGGTGAAGAGGAAAGAAACCCCGAAAAAGATCAGATTGGAAAGAGAAGAATAAAAAAGGGAAAAGGAGTAAAGTTTGGATATCATGAGTAGAAGTGAACCGAGATATATAGATATATATATAGAAAAGAAAGAAGCGAAAGAAGAAAACACAAGGCTTAAAAGAAAAAAAAGGGGGGGAGGTTTAGGGGGGGGGGAATCTCAGAGACGGCTGTTCTGGATGGCCCGCCTCCTCTTTTTCCGCGCCTCGGCGGCGTCGAGCTGGGCTTGCCTCGCGCGGCCTTGCATTGTTGTCAGCCGTTTGCTCTCCTCTGTGGGACGGTTCAAGGGGGGAAAACTCACCAAGCTTCTCGTACTGCCTCTTGTGCTCTTCCGAGACCCACGCGTAGGTGATTGCGCGCTCCGGGTGCATGCCCAACAGGCCGATGGAGTTGTTCATCTTCTTGCCCTGCTCGCGGACGTCGCACTGGAACGTCTTGGGGTTGTCGTCCTCGTCGAAGACGAGCAGGTTGTTGGGGTCGGTGGCGGGGATCTGCTTGTTCTTGCGGTAGTAGACGCCCTGCAGCCCTTGCGGGCCGCGCTTGTGGCCCTTGGCGGCGTCCTCGGGGAACACGGCGGCGTACTTGGCCTCGACCTCCTTCCAGGAGAGGTGGTGGTCGACGCGGAAGTAGTCGATGAAGTCGACCTGCTGGATCGTGTACTTGACGTTGCACCGGGACCCCGTGGGGGAGCGGCGTGGCCGGCGGGAAGGGCTGCAGGCGCCGTTGGGGGTTTGGAGGGCCGTCACCGGCAGCCTGTGCTGGAGGCGGCGGGGGGAGGTGAGAGCGTGGGGGTGGTGAGGATGAGGGTGATGGTGGTGGTGGTGGTGGGAGACGCCGTGGGTCGGGGAGGGGAGGGCGTCCGGGTACGCCATCGGGGGCATTGGGATTCGGTAGGCGGGCGGGGAGGCGAGCTCGAGCCTGGTCTCGGTGAAGGACGAGGTGCCGACGGATTCGAGGCTGCTCCGTCGCGGTGCCACCCCTGAGATGGAGGAGGAGGAGGAGGACGGAGGAAGGAAGCTCGGGCTGGAGACGAACTCGGGCTCGAGGGGCCGGAGGTCCAGCTCACGCAGGCGCGGGAGCGTGATGACGGATGCCGTGCTGCCGCCACCGCCGCCGCCGTCCTTGGAGAAGGACAATTGGGTGTTGACGGAAGGGAGGTCCGGTGACCTGGGTTCAGGCGAGGAGAATTGGGAGTTGGTCGACCTCGTCATGCCTGGGGCGCTGTCGTAAGCTTCACGTCCTTCTTCATCGAGTACGGTGTTTGTGAGATGTAGCCTACCATCTGACTTGATCGAGGTGAAGCTCTGAGTGGGTGAAGGGAACGTCGGCGACTTGATATTGAAGGAGGCCATGGAGGCGAGCGTTGTTGCCACTTCCACATCGTGACGCTTGCCGGGCTTCGGGTCGTTGTTGTTGTTGCTGCTGATGCTGATGCTGTTGCTGCGGGTGTCCACGTCCATCCTGTCGTCAAAGGTGAATGACGAGAGGCTGGGAAGCACTCTCGGCACGTCGTCGTTGCGGGCCTGGTTGTAGCCCATGGGCGGTGGTAGGCGGTCCATGCCGTGTTGTTGGTGTTCTTGTAAGCTGACGAACATGGTGGTGTCTGACGTTTGGCTGACGTTGGGCAAGGTGGAGGAGCCGAAGACGGGTCTGGAGTGAGAGGTGCTTGATCAGATTGGAACGTGTTCCAAGCCAAAAGAGGGCACAACAAGTGATGCCGGGCCACCTGCGGAGATGTCTTTTCTATCGATGAAGAACTGTTGCAGAGAGCAGGTGCTGTTGCGGGAGGGGCGAAGACAGGTGTATGTTAATCGGGGAGTGAAGAGATACAAGACGAGTCATCGACAACGGGTCAGACCCTGGCTATTCAAGTTCCCGTCCGTGATGGATCTCTGTCTCTGTTATATCTCTTTTTTTTCCCTCTCTCCCCCGACCTGGCTGGTTGTACAACGCAGTCGGGAAAGCAACGAGCCGGGACCCTGGTTCTGGACCGGGGGGGTTTTCGAGAGTGATAGAGAGAGTGTGTGTGTGAGAGAGTGTGAGAGAGAAGGGGGGGGGGGGGGTAAGAGGAAAGCTGGCTAGGTTTGTGTCTACACTACGCAGTAAACCCTCCAAGTAAGGGACAGGGAGATCGGGCTCCGCCTGGTGGCATTCTGACAGCGAGAAGCCGTTTCTTATTTTTCTTCGGTACTAAGGCTGGCTATGTGCAGACGCAGCCAAACGTGTAGATCCATGGTATGTACCTCCTGCAGGTCGCCCAATCTGTCAGGTATGGGCTGGCGCCGGGTGCCCCTCCTCCAGGGCCATGATCCTGGTTCGTCATATGGGGGAGAGACCTTTGAAGGATAGGCGCTCTCTGTCTCTCTCTCTCTGTCTCTCTCTCTCTCTCGCTCTCTGCGCGTGCTTCTCTTCATTCAATTGTGCAAGTGGCTATTTCCATACAAAAAAGACCACACACACACACACCCTCGATACCAACCTTACGCCACCGCCAATGAATCGGGGTATGCAGCAAACAGGGTCATGGCCTGTTTGGGAATGACGAGGGTATCGGCCAGGCATGCGAGACTGATGACGGATGAGAGGCTCTGAGACGGTGGGAGAGGCGTGAAGGCATCGAAGGAGCGGCGCCCGCAGGCGGGGGGGGGGGGAAGGGGGGAGGGTGTTTGGGCAAAGTTGAACAAAGTTGGCCCAGTTCGCAAGGGAGGGGGGATTCCTATCCGGCCTTGTTTCGAAATGAGGTCGCCCAATGGTCGAGACGACGGTGCATACAGAGAGTAATGAAGGGGATGGATAGTAGTGTCGGTCTGTAGTGCAGTACAGGCAGGCAGGCAGGCAAGGCCCCCCCTAGGTGCTGTGGGTGTCAGTGTGAGAATGGAAAAAAAAAGAGGGTGATTATGGTGGGTGGGTGCAAGTGTGGTATTCGGGACATGCTGCACAGTCGATATTCTCCTCCAGGGGCGCTAGTCTTAGATCGTAGCTGCGCGTCACAACCGGTGCGTGAGGTCGTAGTCGCCCGGGGGCCCTGCTGTGAGTTCCACTGTCTTCCGGACGTAGCAGGGACGAGTAACGAACGACACGATCTTAATCGGGACACTGGAGGTGTGGGTATACGGTGGAGACGGACACCCACTCACACGCTCACAACACACACAGTCCGTACACAATGCCCACCCAGCCAAGGGGCTTTGCGAGACCGAGAAAGAGAGAGAGTGTGTACTATGTATGTGTGTACGTGAGAGGGAGTGTGAGATTGGGCCGTTGGGCAGGTACTCGGGAGCAAGGTACGGCTAGGCAATGGCATGTCTGCTTTGCTTTGCTTTGTACAACCCAAAGCCTCATTTGCTGTTGGACTAACACGAGGCTACGATTGGATCACCTCATGAGGCCCCCCCCTTTCTCCCCAAGCTGACTCGAAGACGATAGCCAGGACCAGGTTGGAGCATTCAACTTTCCGAGATTCTGGTAGCTGTAATAATAGCTGCCCTGGTCCAGTTGCTCCCCCTCCCCCTTGGACAGCCCGGGCATTGGCGTTTGCTTCGATTGTCGTTGACAGCAGAGTGGGTGTGGCCATTGTCTTCGCTATTTCGTAACCTTGATGCCATGCCCCTGGCGTTTCCCCCGTGTATTCACTCGCGTCTTCTGTCGTGTGTTTGCGGGCACGGTCAACTTGCCTCTGCAGCAACAACGTCAAGTCAAAGTCGGTGTGGTTCTCCGATGCAGAAACGGACATCCTTTCTGGCCACCTGCCCCCCCACTCACACAGACAACAGAGAGAGAGAGACACACATACCCGCCCTCAAATCTCGCAGGAAATGCTCCTCGTAACATATCAGCTTGTTGTCTGAGATGCATTTCTGAATTGGGAGAAACACACATCGGTACCCGCTGGTGAGAGGGGGTGGGTGGTTCGATGGATGGCCGCCAGTGGACGGCCACGCGGTAGTCGTTGGGTGCAGCCGCCTTACCGCCGCCGTCTAGGGTCTGGGAAGACGGTTTGTGGGGCCGCCGTGGTGTCTAGGTAGTGTCGTCTCGGCCACCCACCCGTTCACTCCGCTTGCGGGCTTGCGGGGACCGACTGAAGAGGGTTGCCAAAGCCTGGTTGAAGAGAGGGTGAGGGAGAGAGAAAAAGAGAGAGAGAGAGAGAGAGGTCGGAAAGTTGGCAAGATTGGGTACAATCATGTTGCCATTGACCGGGGGAGGTGGGGGGTGGGGTGAGGCAAAACGCTCCAGGGTGTGTCGTTATCCATCATGCGTGCAAGTGGGCGTGTGGCCCCAGATGAGCGCGCATCTAGAACTTCACCCATGATTCGAGAGTGGGTAGGAATAAGAAACCCATCGCCGCCGCCGCCGCAGATTTCGATGCCTACCAGATACTACATACTCAGTAACAGATGGCGACACCACAGGCTGGCAAAAGGGTGGAGAATACAAAAAAAGCCACTTGCGGTCCGGACAGACTTCAAGCCCGTGTACAGCATAATGCCTTAACGGTCAATCGTCTTGTCTTGTCTTGACTTGACATGCAGCCTGGCCCTGGCCCTGCCCCTGGCCATTCGTCTGCGAACCCGTTACCTTACCGGCCATATCAGCGTCTGGCCAACCAACGAGCGCCCCCAGGTTTCTTATTCCGCAGCCATACATAGACTGTGTACGCCTTTCCCTGTCTCGTCTCGGCTGGACTCTCTCTTCACTACCTACGCTACGTGGTATACGGTATACCTCTAGGTACGACTTCCCATTCGAGCACGCTGCCAATCTCGGCCATCTCCCTCCCTTTTGTCGAAGCCACGCGACAATAAAAAAAAACTGACCGAGTTTGAGATGCAGGGGGGTTTCGCCACGATGTAGTATGGTCTTTCTTTTCCCCAGCTGCCTTTACCGCTCTGGCGAACTTCCGGCCAACCCAGGCAACAGTCGTCATGGGTAGAAAGACCTTTGAGCCCCAGCCGATCCATTTCAGACCCTGGCAATTCCTTGGTTCTCTTTGGACCACCCTCAATTAGTTTGGCCTTTTTTTTTTTTTTTTTTTTTTTTTTTTTTTTTTTGGTCCTCGGCCTTGTTGCGTCGCCATTGTTTTCACAAACTCTGGAATCGACTACCTTGATCGTCTCCCTGCCCCTTTTGCAACACAAGCAGCCCACAACTCACCAGGTTTCGTACTGAAAACTGTGTGCTTGCTGCTTATTTGGCAACCTTCGTCCTACCCCACGCATAATGCTTCGCCGAAAACGGGTAGAAACGCCAAGTTGACGGGATTTTGAGCCCACGAGGTTATCATGTTGGTGCCATCGCCTTCTCCTTCATGTAAGCCCCCAAGGTGAAGGAAGGGGAACTATTTCGATGGAGGCACCCTTCGGCCTACTTCGCATCGGCCGAAAAAACCTCCCGGTTTGCCCAATTCTGCTCTCTGCAGATGCTCTCGTTCGACGGCGGCCAGTGTTACGGGGGCAATGATACCACTTCAATCCAAATACCCGCGCCCTGCGTACGTATGGCCAGCCGTTGTTACTTTTCTTACGTTTCCTTTTGGAACCTGGCCATGGATCTCGTCAGGCCAATATTCGCATCAAAGATCCGAAACCGACAAGCTCCTCAGCCAGGTTGGAGCCACGATCGACTAAAGCACGCCGCCCGATTAAGAAATCGACCATACTATGTATGTAGTTGGCCATCGCCTCCGCCATGTCGTACAGTGGAGGCTATATGTCATCAAAATGCCAGGCGCGTCACAGCACCCTCCGCAATCGCCCGCTTCTGCAGCTGGGCGAAGGCTGGCTGTACTTGCCTTTTTCCCTGTGGAAAGTACATGCGTGTTCGTCAAAGGTTGCCCATCCCCCCCTCCCCCCGCCCTTCACAAGTCAAGGCCGACGCTCGAGGCCGCCTGGCCCATGGCAGAGCCTCTCATAAGAAGAACGGTGAGTAGTCCTTTCCGACCAACCCCCCTCTATCTCCTCCTCCCGACGCGTGACTGCCTTCGTCCACCGCTCTTTTGACATAGGTGAGATGATCATGAGCTGCCATGGACTGCAGCTTGGCGAATTCATGGTGTTGCGTAGTTGCGAGACGGAAGGTGCCGTGGCCACTGGTAACACGCCCCGTGTAAGTCCCACGGTTCAACAGGAACGCTCCTCGTCGAGCGGCTGAGTCAAACAATGCGAGCCTACACCGCTAGGGAGGCCGGCATCGAGACAGGTATCCGAAGATGATGCTGTGGTTTCGGCAGAGACACCAGGTGGTCGGTTCGGAAGACGTATCGCCCCCGATCGAACCCCGCGTTGCTGCCAGATCAAAGCTTCTAGGATCATGTGTTATCCAAAACAAAAGCGATCGATCAACGTTGGAACCGGCAGGCAGTCAAAGGGACCCGCTTGCCACTTCGTTTTTGTCGTCTTCATCAAAGGGCGGTCGCGCTTCCGACTCAGTTTCCCGCGCTGGGGGGAGATTGCTTTGTGGGCACGTCCATGGCCGCCGAGGTATGCCAAGGCTGTCTTCTTCAGCAAAGCGTAGTACCAGATCCGACCCTTCATTTCGCTGTTGCTCATTGTTCTGTATGCGAATATCCACTCCCTGGGCTCCCCCCAGGCATGGCCCCCGCCGATGGGCGAGGCTGCGGAGGGGGGCAGCCGGTGCGGGAAAAGAATGAAAAGAAATAAGGGCACGGGTCCGTGCTGTTGAGCTGCGCCGTGACGAGAAACCTGCCGATGGTCGAGAATTCGCCAGCGAGCCCCATCGCAGGCCTTTCGAGGAGCCAAGCCGTCAAGGGATCGAGTCGGCTAGGATACGGCAGCGGGCGAGGCGAGGCGAGGCGAGGCGAGACGCAAGATACACGCACGTCAATCGTCTTGCATGTGCTCATGACACAGGATAGACATTGAAACGCCAGTGATTGCCTTTACGAGATTAGGTTCTTCAGCTGAACGAGCCAACCTGGCTGGGGAAAGATCGGACGGACGGCGGAGGCGGCCAAGGTGCCGTGTCAATTCCAGTCTTTTTGGGCCCATGTCCAGAGAGTTAGTTATTGGAAGACAGTCGGTCAACGGAGAGCAAAGGTTGAGAGCATTTGAGGTTGGACGAGATGAAGCGATGAAATGGTGTGGCAGATGTGGGATGAAATTGACAGGGGTCGTTCCGTCAGGGATTCGGGGCTAGCCGCTGTGGTGAGTGGCTCGCAGATTCTATGCTACCTAGGCCGCGCCACAGACATGCATATGATGCATCCCGCAGCAGCTAGGCAAGTCTATCCGGCATTAGCTGCCATCGTGTATCGGCCGCAAGGACACGGGTGGTACGGATCGGTCTCTGGCCAGGTTGGAGAAGCAGGACTTGTCGCAGCCCACAAAAGACGACCCCCCCTTCGACCCTTTTTGATCCTTTGAGCGTCCGTCGAGGAATTGACCTCGAAGAGAATGAGGAGGGAAAAAGCAATTGCAAATGACGAAGGACGCCACCGGTCAATAATTCCGCTCTCCTAGAGCCGATGATGACCTGCAGCTCTGCGAGAAGACACCTTGTCGGGTTTCACTTTTCCTTCCACCACCACACCGAGTGCTACTCCAGCGTCGGCCGCCTGCGATGAGTTTTCCGCCGTGGAAAAAGACTCATCTCCCGAGAACCTCCTGTAGATGGTTTGTGTGTCAGCTTCCGTCCGAACACAGCACAGCGTCTCGACCCTCTCGGGCGACGGCGGTTCGAGTGGGCAGAGAAAAAAGGAAGAAAAGGTGGGGAGTGCACCCTCTTCCCCCCCCCCCCCCCCCCCCCCCCCCCCCCCGGCCGTGTGCGTTCCACATTGTAATGGCGGCAAGGGTGAGGAAGAGCTGGCCGAGGGGGAGCCTTATTGGTGAAATCAGGGCGCGGGTGCACGCGCGGGTGGGGGCAGGAATTCCATCTTACCATCCCCTCTCTTCTCCTCCGCTCAAGAAGCTGCAATCGCTGTTGAGCTCGCAAACCCACCCACCTCCGACTCCCCGACCGTTTTGCCATGAGCTGGTGTCCGGATCCGGCCCTGTTGGTCCCATTGTCAATCGCAAGCCCGCAATGTCAGCCGATGACGTAGGGCATCGCATCCTACCTTGGGTTTCCGAATTCTGTACCGAGGAAGGATGTGATCTCCTCCGGTACACACTCAAGCCGCAGGTAAAGGCTCGGAAGTCATCCGCATCGATGCTCTCGGGCATGACGCCGGTAAGCACTCGTCCGAGGGCAATGATGGAGGCGGCGTGCGAGCATAGGACGACGGCGCGCTTGCCCTCGGCGTCGCTTCGCTCGATGATGGCCTGGACTGCGGCAGCAATACGGTCATGCAACTGAGCAATGGTCTCGCCGTTGCGGGCGGGAAACACGGCACTCTGGTACGTGGTATCGAGGTGAGGGAACATGGGCTTCAGCACGTCGGACGAGGCCGGAGTCGGGTGTTGGAACGGTGCAGCGCCATACCACTCACACAGGCCATGCTCGGGGCGGATGGTGACAGCCTCGGCGTTAGCGCCAACGTCCTGTCCCGCGAGGCGGCTGAGGCGCTCCTGCTTGAGGGCGACAAAAGGCGTGATGGTTTGCAGGCAGCGGTAGTAGGGGCTGGAGTAGACGGCTTCGATTGGAGGCTCGACGGTCATGAGGTGGGCGCCCAGCTCCTTGGCCTGGTCGACGCCGTGTGCTGTCAGTTCCGGATCCGCTGGGATTCCTGTCGGGGATGGGATGGACGCCGTGTAGCTGCCCGTGGACGGGTCGACAAGCCAGTTGGACCTGAACTGAGGGGCGCCAAGGCTGTTGTCAGTTTTTCTTCATCAGACCAACAAACGATGCCACCAGCGTCTACGGTGCTGCCTAAGCCCTTGCTCGCCGGCCCACTATCGAGAGGAGTCGAGGGGGCCACGAAGGGGGGCGGCTGATTTCCAACCGAGCGGACTTGGCCTCCGTGAGGGGGGACTTTGCACAGGATCCTCGCCTGTTCGATCTCACCCTCGTCCCCATTGATGTCGAAAACGTCGGTCTCGGAGATGAAGCCAGATGTGACAAGACAAGACGGAACGGGGCAGGGCAGGGGAGGATGGGGACTTACTCCATGGCGGGCGACGTAAATTACTTGCAATGACATGTTTGTGACGGGCAGCGCGTCGCAACCCTGGCCGAGTGGCAGGAAAGGCAGGAGCCGGGGAACGAGGAGGGAACAGCAAAAGATGGGTCGTGCGCTGTCGTGTTCAAGCCGAGTCGAATGGTGTGTGTACTGTACTGTGTAGAAGTCCGGGATGAAGTGAGGACCGTGAGACGAGGCGCGGCGCGACGCGGCAAGGCGAGGTCGGGCACAGCAAGGCAAGGTAAGGCGAAGGCAAGGCTCGATGGTTGGTGGTGGTGGTGATCAGGCCAGCATCCGTAAATTGGGGCGGGATGTGATGGAGAGAAGTTGGCTCGGCCGGGTCGGGTGTGGGAGCAGGACGAGTAGAGAGAGATGTGGATGCTGCAGGCAGAGAAAACGATGAACCATGGATAAAGGAGGATGGGGACCCCTGCGAGGAGGGTTGGTTGAAGATGTCGTTCAACTAAGAGTGTTGAGCAAGAGCCCGGGCCAGTTCCCCGTGTGCTCTGTGTTCCCCCAAACCAACGCTGTCACCCTGCCGAGGCAAATAGGACGGCAACAGTGACCTGCCAGAACCCAGCAAGCCGGCCGCGGGCGGCAAGCCGAGGGCAGCCGGGGGCAGGCAAGAATGCGCTGGCTGGCCTGGCTCTCCAAATAAACCCCACTGAAGTGAGGGGGGGAGTACGGATACTACGTACGCAGTAGGTAGGTATTTGCACGGGTACCTCGGGGATACCTGACCGGGGGGGGAAGGGGTCACGGTCACTCTTGTGCACCGTGATTTAATTTGCACGCTACCTACCTAGCTAGAAGTACGCATACCATGTACATATACGGACAACAGCAACCACTAAACCCGAGCCGGCCCACATCCTTCAGCACCTTATGGCATACATACATAGTACATAGTAGCTTTCTGCTTTCCGCTTTCCGCCTTCCCCCTGTCAGCCGTCATCATCATCCAAGCTCACATCTCACATCTCATCCCTCTCCCCCCCCCCCTACCCTACCCTGACATAGGATAGGTACAGCAGGACACACACACACTAGTGTTGCGAAAGCCTCGAGGGAATGGGTGGCCAGCAGACACCACCCACCCACCTCCCGAACGGTGCCTTGATTGTTTTGTGGTGTGGACCAGGCCATTGACCGGAACACTGCAACAGGAAGCGTCCGGCAATGTCAGGTAGCATCCCACCCACCGGTCAAGGTCCCTGTCGGCCTGGGAGATGCGCAGGTGATCGATCAAGCTGCAGCCCGGCTCCGAATGTGACAAGTCCATCCTTCACCGAGTTGCCGCCCAATCCTGCACCCATATCCTCGAGGGATCTAGCGGGCAATTTGGCTCACCTAATATTAGACGTTTCTTTGGCGTCAAGCCGACGACCGGGGGGGGGGGGGGGGGGGG
>JASUDE010000531.1:0-21053 GCA_034509685.1 Colletotrichum cereale | reverse complement strand
CCCCCCCCCCCCCCCCCCCCCCCCTGCTCGTCTCGTCGTTTCTCGTCGTCCAGTGATTAGTGATAGTTAAGTTCCGGGTTGGCCCTGAAATTGCATCGACAACGGCACTCGGGGACCGGGCACTCGACGTGCCTCGTGAACCACTGCCTCGCATGGTCGAGATGCAGTACATGCTCGCACTTTAGACAAAACGTTGGGAAGTTGGCCGCCATCCATACTTCCGGCTCGCCGTTGAGCTCGGGCCGGTCAGACCTCGGGACTCCCACCACCTCCAGGCACACCACGCACCGCGGCAGGTGGCGGCCGCAGTTCGGGCAGCTGATTCCAGCGTTGATGCTGGTCGCCATCAGCGGATTCCTCGAGTCAGGCGCCCCAACCGGCGGCCCTGATCCGGCCCCGCCTTGCCCAGCGAGCGTCGTCTCGGCGTCGCAGTATACGCAGCGCAGCGCGATCTGGCGAGACGGCGGCTTGATCGTCGGACGCCCACGCTCCTCGCGCTTGCTTTTCTTCGTGCTCTCCACCTCGAACTTGGTCCTTTGGAGGAACGCCCTGTGCCGTTGCAGATACGACCTGTAGGCGTTCCTCCACGCCAGGCACCGGTAATCGTCAATGTAACGTGGCGCGCATATCGACGTGACTAGCGCCGCCGTCTGGAAGTCGTTGAACTTCTCAACGTATTTGGCAAAAATGTCCACCAGCCTGTCCGTGATCCCCGTGAGAACGATGCCCTCAATGTCCCCAGTCTCCACTGCCATGGCAACCTGCTCGTGGAGCCACTTGGTGAGCTGTTCGTCGTCAAAGTTTCGAACCGCAACGTAAGCCCGATCCGACAGCGGCAACGACTTTTGGTTGGCGATGGCGAACCAGTCGCCCGTCGCGATCAAAGACGACATCGCCCTGAGATACGGGTCCGTCTTCGAAGCGACCGCTTCGTCGAAGTCGAGCTGCTCCTTGCTCAGGTGCTTGTCGCTCCTTCCGATAAGCTGCAACGCCAACGAGACGAACAGCAGCTCCGGGTGCGTGACGCTCGCCGTCTTGAGGATCCGGATTGCCTCTTGCGTATCGCCCTTGAACAGAGCTCGGGCTGCCGCCATTGTGTGCGCCGTCGTTGGGTAATCTTGACTGGGATCATGCGCCGCTGCCCCCCTGGCTTCGTGCGCCGCAGTGTCGCCCCAACCGCAAATGTCTAGGCACAGTTGCCTGTGAAACGGTTTTCTGGTCTGGATGCCTTCGTACTTTGGCAATCGCCGCTTCTTGCAGATGCTCCCGATACATTTCTCCCACAGAGTTGTCTCTGGGATCGGCGACGCCTCCGGGAGCCTTGTGGAGGGCCTCCGACCTGCAGTGATGTCAGTCACGTTCCGGAATAAAGAAGTGTGGCATTCTACAAACCCAGGTCGTCGGTCCAAATCGTACACACCCCCATGTAGCTGAGGTCGAGTGGTGACAGCTTCATGCCTCCGTCTAGTGCTGCATCTTCCGCATCTGCACTTCGTTAGCGACCATAACAACGAACCATCCGTGACACTTACCGGCAACCCAGTCCCACACATAGCGCAGCCACGGGTCATCGGATACCACAACGCGGTTGATGTTGCAGTCAAGAAGGTACTTCTCTTTAGCGCGGAGAAGCATGACATGGTCGAGAAGGCACTGGGCCTCGGTCGACAAGTCCGGAGCTTTGAGTGGTAGAGAAAGGAGCGATTCATGCATGTGACGACAAGACACCGGCCCTTCTCGGGAGATAGACAATTGGGCAAGTGAGCTGATCGACTCTTCCATGATGATCGAGCTCTCGGCCCCGTTGGTCTCGGAGTCCTTGGCCTTTTCCTTGAGCTCCGACCTCAAAGCCCGCATTCTCTCTGCCGTTGACTTGGACTTGTCAAGTGCTGGGGTGGCCTTGCCCGTATTTCCAACCAGCTTGCTGCTGAGTTCGGCGGCCGAGAACTTGGACTGTAATGTCGTATCCACTATGGACTGGACATCAGCTTTGTTGGGGCCAAATATGGGAATGTCCGAAAGCGCTTCCTCGACAAACAACGGGCCGAGCATGTCGGAGGCCTGTGATGGCTCAAACTCCATGACGCTGTGATAAGCAGCTCCCTCTACACGACGTCAGAATTTGTGTCCGATATGTGAGCTGAACAACATACCTTCCAGCCCCCGATGGGGCGGTTGCCACGGCGTTAGCTTGTACAGGTAATCGGAGGTATACGACGGTTGTTCGAGAATCTCAAAGGTCCCGTTGGCGCGTAGGACCAAAAGGCGAGGTTGCAGCACGGGCGAGTCCAGCGTCACCCAGTCAAATGACACAATCCGATCGTTCTTCCTGCCGCTGTCGCCGTATTGGACATCCATGTCATGGGATTTGTGCACCTCTAGGAGCTCCGGGCTGCCCTCCAGAGACGTATCGCGAGACGTCATCTCCTTGTTCGTCTCCAAAACCTTCAGCTGTCCGGACCGAGACAGCACGGCCAGAAGCCCTCTACGATCCCGACAGTAGCGCAGGGAACGGACGATCGAGTGCTTGCTTTCGCTCAGGGACGGGTCGTCATCCATCTCGACCACCCGATTGAGCCTCAGGGCACCGCCCCACGGGAGATCGTCCTCTTCCATCGCGCCTATGTAAGACGGTGAAGCGACTGGCCGGGATGTCGCGCGTCTGTCCCAGATCATAATGCCAGGCTGGTCCAATGCGGAAGACGCGAAGTAGTTTTGGTCAGCATAATCGATGGCCAGGTTGTTGTTACATTTGGTTTGGAAGGTGCAGACAATGCTGCTGGGCTCTATATACGAAATGTGTTAGTCGCTCCTCACGTTAATGTGGCCATGGGCAACTACCTCGTAGATCGTGGATGCGCAGGCCTTGGGCCTTGATCCCAGCCACCAGGGTCTTTGGGTTGTCCTCAAAGAACTTGACGCTCGACACTGACACACTGGGTTCCAGTCGGTAGGCAGGATCCGCGAAGGCGTGCAGGTCTTTCGGGAACCCCTTGGCGGTCTTGTTCATTGTCGACAGCCGGTTGACGTCCCAAATGTGGAGGCACTGGTCCATCCGCACTCGGTCCAAGCCAACCGCGAGGAGTCCTTCGGTGCTGAAGGACACCGCCTGACACGTTCTCGTCATCTTAAGGTTCAACTCAATGTAGGCGTTGGAGTTGTCGTCCATCCTCAGCAGGTTGACGACGCCGGTCTGGGTGCCAACGGCCAGCAGGCCAGGCACCGTCGGCGACCAGTCGTACGTGGTGAGGGTGGGAAAGTCATCATGTTTCGACAGCCTCGTATAGTCGAACCGGCTTCTTTGTGCGAGTCCGTTGGGCTCATACAGCTGCACGACGCGATGCTGGAGGTTGATGTGGATGAAGCTGTCGTAGCCAGGAATCTGCGACCACTTGATCAGTCCAGGCTCCGGGCGGTCCATGGCGGCCGCGCGCACCTGAACTCTGAATCTATTTCGCGACTGGTAGTCGCGGTAGTTCTAATCGAGGCGAGAGTCCGCGCCAACGGCTCAAGTCCGAGACGATACTCAACCGCTTCGAGATGCCTGAGTTGATGAGTGGATGAGCTGCGCTTGGTGGTGGGAACTAGTGTAAGGAGATCAACTGAGTGTGGTGAAAGCGCAATGCTGTTTTTGGTCATAAACCGTCCCCGGAATTCCCAATTCAGCGGCCTCCAAAGTTACTTGATAAGGGGAAGTCGGCGCGAATTGGTCGCAATTGTCAGTCGGGCACCCCGAATCGCTGGGCCTTGGGCGGGATAGCTTCGCGACCAGGTCAGTGAGCCGTTGTAATTGGGGCCTGTCATTGGCTCAGATGGGTCGCATTTCGAGCTAGTCCCGAAGTAGACTGATAAGCATATCCGGGTGGGGTCGTCAACCCCCAGGCCGCCGATAACGATCCAAATTTTTGAACGCAGAACCCGCGAAACCATCGACGGCTTCCCTCTCCTACACCCCCATTCCGTCCCCATAGACGTCAACATCCCCAACCAGAACGTAGTCTCGGTCAGGTCACAATCACAAACGCAATGGGAACGAAACGAGGACACTCCGATTTCGACTCGGAAGGCGCGCAGCCGGACGACCAACGCAGCAACTCCCCGGGCTCGGACAACGGCCAACACGACCACAAGAGGTTCAAGGCCACTCGGAAGAAGCACAGGGCAAAGGAGGGCACGACGAACTGGAACAAGACCCGCGCGAGAGCCATCCGGAGACTGCTGCAGAGCGGCAAGGAGCTACCCGCCACGAAGCGGAATGAGCTGGAGCAGGAGCTCGAGGCGTTGCAGGAGAGGGTCGAGGAGCATGACTTCAGAAAGAGGCGGAGCAACATGATTCAGAAGTACCACATGGTTCGGTTCTTCGGTACGTGAAACCCCCTCCCACTCACGCCGCGCTACGTGCGATTGCGATTTCTCGGGATGCGTCCAGCTCACCCAATACGATGCATTTAGAACGGAAAAAGGCAGAGAGGCTCCTCAAGCAGCTCCGCAAGAAGCTCCAGCAGACCGAAGACCCCGAGGAGAAGAAGCGCCTCGAGGCTGAGGCCCACGTGGCCGAGGTCGACGTCGCCTACGCCCGCTTCTTCCCCCTGATGGAGCGCTACGAGAGCCTGTATCCCAACAAGGACAAGAAGGCCGAGGACGGAGAACAGGGGCAGGAGGAGGGAGACGAGGACAAGCCCGAGGCCGATGCGAAGCCGTTCAAACAACCCAAGGCCCTGCAGGCCCTCCACGCCGAACGGCCAAAGATGTGGGCCACCATCGAGAAGGTGCTGCCGGAGGGCGAGGCGGCGCTGTACCGGCTGCGCGACCGCAAGTCGGCGGCGGACGCGGCCCCGCACCAGAAGCAGTCCCTGCCTCAGCGGAAGCAGCGGCCGGAGCGGGCGAGGGAGGAGGACCCGTGGCTGGCGCGGTCGAAGAAGACGTGGAGCGAAGCGAAGGCGAAGGACCACAAGCAGCCGATGAACAGGAGGGAACGCAGAGCGCAGGAGCGGAAGGCCCCGGTGCAGGTGGACGAGGAGGACGACGGTACAGGCTTCTTCGAGTGAGACTGGGAAACAAGGGGGAAGGGACCCCGGAGAGAGTAAGAAGGAGAAGAAAAAGCATGGGCGTGGTGTTGAGCGTTTCGGTCGTCATTTGTATACCCTCCAAAAGTTATCGTGGGAATGCCGTCAATGGAACAACAGTCGATGATGATGATGATATGTCCCGGAACCCCCCCCCATCTAGCGACTCGCAGTGCGCCGAGGAGTGCATGTCGTCCGATGTGAGCACCAATCTACCTACTTAAGTACCTAGGTAGGTAGGTAGGCAGTGGCAGTCGGCCGCCCTATTTTCAAACTCAAAAGGAACCTCCACCGTCCTGCCTGTAGAGTTACCATCCAGCAATTGGCTCTAACTTCCCGTTCTGGTTTTCAAATGATAAGACGCACGAAGGCGTCACCGGGAGGCAGAGCCCGCGGCCTCCCGCATGAGCCCCAGCCAACAAGGCGGTTTGAGGGGAAGCAACCCCACCAGCATTCAACTCATACTTGTCGGTGTCAGGAGCAACTTGCACTTCTGTCACTTTGCTTTGACATACTAATCGGCCACCCGCCCGCCTCCTCGCGGATATTATGAATTCTCACAGCACATCGCTGCGTCTTAGCAATTGACACTCCTCTCACATCACCCGCCGCCCCGATCGACCGCCATGTCAGCCCCTTCACTTACCGGTGCACCTGCCCATGGCGTAGACTGGGCGGCCCTCAAGTCGTACATCGCAGAAAAGGAACGGTTCGAGGCCGAAAACGGCCGGCCTGCTCCACTGAGTGAGACGGAGGCCGAGGCCATCGCCGTGCTCCTCCGCCCGCCTCCGCGATTGGATCTTGATCTCGGGAGTGAAAACTGGCTCGGCCTGCTGAACCGTACGTATCGGAGCAACACCCTCCCCGTCTCTCTCCCTTTTCTCCTCATGATTTCGTAACCTAGAGGACCCTTGGCTGACACCGGGGGAGACCCCCGATTACAGATTTCCAACAGGTCAGAAGCCAAAAGGTCACATTCGCGGACGCGCCCCGCGAGCACCCCCGCCTCGGAAAGGCCCCGGAGTTGCGCTGGGCGTGCACGGCGACCTTCGCCAGCACCGGCGACGTCTTCCCCCGGCCAGGGTACGGCGTGGACGCCACTGGCGGCGCGACTGTCCCGGACTTCCCGCGGAAGCAGGACGCGAAGCAGTACGCCGCCAAGGCGGCCTGCGAGTGGCTCATCGACAACGGCCACATGCTCCCCTCGGGCGATCTGCCGAAGCTGTACAAGGCCTTTGCGCCGGCCGCCTCGGCCGCCGCTGCTTTCGCTCCCCCGTCGGCGTCCGTCCTCCCCGCCAAGAGGTCGCCACCCAGGTCGCCCCCCGTTGAGGCCGACGGCCACTCGTCTGCGGCCGCGAGGAAGAGACAGGACAACCAACCCGGGAAAACCTCCTCCTCCCCCTCGCTCCCTCAGCCCCCTAATGGCAACGCCGGCGAGACCGACGCGCCCGGCGTCGCGAAAAGACCATCTCCCGCCAAGGAACCAGCGCCGGTGCCCACCCCGGCCTCTTCGTCCACGGCAACATCCACCGCAAGCACCCCCTTGGGCGGCGTCTCGATCGCCCAACCCCCGGCGGTGACCTCCAACCCCTCGGAGCTCTCGGCGGCCCAGAGGGTCCGCGAGCTCTGCGGCCGCCTAAAGTACCCGGAACCCCATTACAGGCTCACCGAAGACACGACGGTGCCCGGGGGCGACTTCTGGAACGGCCGCGCGGACTTTAGCAACGACCCGCGCGTGCCGGAAGACCTGGGCACCGTCAACAAGGTCCTGACGAAGAAGGCGGCCAAGGACCGCATGGCCAAGGACATCCTGGGTTGGCTGCGCCACGAGCAGGAAAAGAGGAACAGAATGGTCAAGGCGCTGCCCGGATTTGGTGGGCGGTGATATGGTTTATGACGGGCGGCGCCGAAGGGGATATCAGGGGAGTATTTGGGCACTTTCGCGCGCGAACCCTACACGAATCCGACGAGCTGGTTACTGGTCTTCGGTTCCGGCGTAGTATTCAGGTATGAATACAGGGGGGCATGGAAGGGAGGGCGGCCCTGGGGACTACATTCATAGCTACCTAGCAGTGGGGTCGTCTTCAATGGACAGTTTTGAAAGAAGGCTCTCGCGATTCAAAGATCACTGTCTGCTGGCGCCGAGGCACCGGTGGCAACAAGGATAACGGGCCGGCTCTAGTCACGCAGTAACACGGCGGTCGACACGGCGGAGTCACGGCAACAGCGACTGGCTCCAGGACCATCGAGACCACTCCGGACTCGTCGAAGCAGCGAATGTTGACAAGGTTGCTAGAATGTTCCTCCAGTGAACCGAGTCCCTCGATTATCGACATGGATTGAGCCGGAGCTTTCCAAATAGACGTGGTTTTCTCGGGGCCTGGTGCTTGGGTCTGGACATTGAATCACCGGTGCGAGTTCTGGCGGGCTGGCACGAGGCGGTAAGATTCTCTCGCGAGGCAAAGAAGCAGTGTAGACTCGGGGCCAGAATGACGCCCGCGTTGGCCTCACGGCCGTGCCTATATCACACACCGGACCTTTTTCTTTCTTTTTCTCCTCTTTTTTTTCTCTCATGAGCCGCATTGGTCGATCCGCGTATAGGATCATCGTAGCAAGCCGGGTTTGGGTGCCGGCCTGGTTATGCGGGCGGAACAGGAAGGCACTTGGGCAACGCGAGCACAGGTAGCCAGGATTGCGAACCGTGGACGGCGCCTTGCTGGTTCATCCAGGTGATGCCGACTGCAAGACGGACAAGTCGTTGGCCAATAGCGCCGCGCAGAGGACGCCGAGAATCGTTCGTCTCCCGCACACGCGCCCGGGCGCCCCCATTGACGTGACGGTGTTGCTGGAAACGCTCCGCCTCGGGCCAAAGCACCTGGTTCCTGGTATATAGTTGCCAAGCTAACCTATCAAACGGAGTTTCTGATCCCCGTCACGATCGCCGGCGTAGCATTGTTCCAACCCTCGGCTCCAGCGATGGCGTGCCGGTCGAGGATCCCCCCCCCCCCCGGCCTCCCGCAAGCCGCCTCGTCTACTCTCGCTGAGGATGGCTGCAAAGCGGCACCGGGGAACTTATGCCAAAGTGCGGAGACAAGTGTCCGATCTCCCCCATCTGCGTGTAAGAGTGTGTCTATTGGCACGTAAGTTGTAACCGTCACAGATGCCCGAGCCCGTGCGGCGGCGGACATGCCTGCTCGGTGGTAAGGGAACAATGCTCTCTCGACCTCAGAAAAGGGCTCGAGCTGGAACCCCACACACACACACACACACACACACACACACAGCACGATGGCAGACTGGTCCGTCGTTCCCGTTTGCTGACAAGTCTTTGGACCGGGCGTTCCAGATGAGACGATTTCCCCTGTTTTTGCGGCGTTTGTCTTTTTGGACGTTGGATCATCCGTGCGCGCTGTGACAGGCCGAGATGAGGCGGTAGCTTTCCAAAGCACGGTTAAGGGGGCAGAGCGCCATCTTGGGCAATTCAATGTCGGCGCGGTTGGACGCCAATATTTGTTGTGCCTCTGAAGGGCATCTGATGGTTATCCGTACCTACGTAGTAGAGGGATTCGAGACCCCGGCAAGGGGGCCACCACTGCTTTCCTAGCTCCCAAGAGGCACGGGGCGAACCTACATACCTGTAGTATGGCGCGTGAGACAGGCAGGCATCTATCTTGGTTCGGACGATCCGTGCTTGCGTCGTCGCCTTTGTGGCTCTCATGGCAGAATAAACTTTGGTCTGGCAGGAGAACTTTCCTGCTACTAAATACGTCCAGATTACATGCATCCGCCCTGCGGGGTCTTGGCCGAAAGCTCATCCCATTCGCAAGGCCGGCAGTTGTTGAGATACCTGGTGTATTTAACAGACCGAGTTGACGGGTCGACATTTCTGTGCCCGGCTGTAAACGTCAACCCATGTTTCTGAAACTGTACAAACTTCGTCACAAGCCACCACGAGTCTGAACCCTGGCCGTTGGAGCACTACGTTGGCCATGGGCGTTGCGTTGCCTGCCGGCCTGAGGAGGATCTGCGCAGTTAGCGTCTCCGCTCTTATGATGAGCGAAAGAGCAATACGACGGCTAAAGTTGATTTGCGACAAAGGCTGCTCCGGCAGGGAGGTCGAAATGTCATCGGAATCTCGATATCTCATTAGCAAAAATAAGGAGACCATGTATGCCACTGACAACCCCCCCCTTTTTTTTTTTTCTCCAACGGACCGAGTACAGGGAGCGAGGGCGCCACCGCGGGATCGGGCGCAGATATATCGCGACGGCGAGTTTCAGTCGCCCTGCACGTGGGAGAGTCATGTAGCTAGCTGGTGGTGTCCTGCAGACGCCCCTGGCGACTGCATATCCGGGGTCTGCATTCTTCAATGTCATGTAGACAGTAGAGCCCGTTCTGCCGTAACGATGGTCACGTCAGGAAACACCCCCAATAACTGCACAATAACGGGTCGGCGCTAGGTTCGAGTTGGGTTCTGAGGAGAAGAGCTCGAGCCTCGTCCGGTACGTTGCATTAGTGCTGGCTACCCACGCAGTATGGTAGTTCGGAGGCCACAGACCTTCGATGGGGAGTATTGAGCGCGCAGTCCGACGACACATATAGTTGGCAGTTATGGCAGGCAGCTGTCAACCACCCAGACCCGACCCGTTGGCCGTCGTTGTTGCCATGCATGGTCGGGCGGAGTCTGCGCGTGTCCTGTGCGCAAGTCCATAGGTGGATTTGATATCATTTCTCACGACCGTAGTTTGCAAACTCTTTTGGGCAGATACCAGCCCCCCTGTTTTGTTTTGCCGACGTAACAGAGAGAAGGAAGGTTGCAAACATGTTCCGACTTGCATGCGCTTATTCCTCCCACCCACCCTTACGTTGCTCACAGGCAGAGGCGGCACCTTGATCCTGCATCGCCTATTCTCCGGGCCAATGGTGAAAGATTGTAAGGTCGGTAGGAGCGGCATTCCATATTTCGAGACAAGCACAGTTGCAAAAGCCCGTGACCTCTTGGGCTCCCTCGAAACTGACGTCGCGCCAGCACTAAGGCGACTATCGGCGGTGGTTTGGTTGAGGCACCGGTCAGTATTGACTAGTGCACGGCGCTGGTTTGGTCGACAAGTCATCCCCCCCCCCCCCTATTTCCACTGGGCCGACCACACACTACGCAGTAGTCGTGCCAGCCTCTTCGAACCGTCAAGCTGCAAGCGACACACAAAGACCCCTGGGGGCGCACACTACATATGTACTAGATAGTATGTATCTGTGCTGCATAGCATGTGGGCACTGGGTGCTGCGCTGCCCGACAGCAGCGGATCCCCTGTTCTCGCACCTCATTTGTCCAGATTAAGGTGCAGAAGCTCCCTGAAGCTTCTCCACCAGAACGGCCTTGGCATTATTTTGTTTCCTCAACGGCGGCGGAGACCAGGCGGAGGCTTTTGTGATGCTTTGTATGACTGTATGATTGGCGGATGGCGATCGACGAGTCGACAGTGAGAGCGGTGAGCTAGTGATTGGATCCTTGACCCTCTCAACGACCAGGTTCAGAGGAACAATACTCTGTACGAAGGTTGGGGCCAAAAGTAACCACGTATTCAGGGGTCCCCTGCTACAGTGCCCGAGAATCGAGGGCTGCCAGCCGCCAACCGGCCACCAACCGGCCGCCAGCCCTCTGCCAGCCGCCAGAAATTTATCCAACCCACCCACCCATAACGAACCAGCCCACTTACAGCCAACCAACCAACCCACTATAACAAGCCCACAAGCCGCCTGCGCGCCGTCGTTACGTATCACTACCACTTTTTTCTCACAATAGTGCTTTTACTTACTATTAAATAGCTTTAACTACTCGTCCTTATTAATATCTAAATCCTCTAGGGCCAGCAACTACCTACACAGCCTCTCTTTAAGCTTAAGGGCATCAAAGGCATCCATAATATCTTACCATAAGTCACCACCTTCCTCCTTCTCACCCACAGGACCCTCGTTAACAGCTAAGAAGGTCTAAATTTGCTATTAAAGCTTGTTTTCTTTAGCTAAGGTAAGTACTAGTAGTCTTATCCCTTCCTTATACTCGTTACCACCTAACAACTAAATAACCCACTAAATATTCCCCTATACCCTCTCTATATACTACTATAACTTTATAATATTAAAGTTTTTCTATTTTTACTTCTAAATCTAGGCTAATTAGGCTTTACTTTTAATTCCTACTAGCCCCCTTTAAGCCTTAAGGTATCCCTAAGGTGCCTCTATTACTAAGAGGTTAAGAGAATTAGTAGGCTAATTCATTACTATTATCCCAGTTTTTTCCTAGTACTTTTAGTTCTAATAGGATACGTAAGGAGCTACGTTATCCTTTTAAGTAATAATATTTAAGTAGGTATATTACTAATCCTTTATAAACTTAATAAATAACAGTTAGAGGACTTTATACTAATACTAACACTAGTTAATACTACCCTTCTTTATGCCTCTTTCTATTACTTTAGTAGTAGTAGTATATTACTACTCCTATAGCTATAACAGCTTCCTTTTTAGCCTAGTAACTTAGACCTTCTTATTAGTTTCTTACTTTCTCTAATCTTCTACCTTATGCTAGTTATTTTGCTAGTTTATCTACTATTAATACTAGTCCTTTATTACCTTAGACTCTTAGGGCTAGACGTAATAAGGTCTAACCTTATTCTAGTAAAAGCACGCCTAAAACATAAATTCTTACCTGCCTTTCTACCTCCTTTAAATAACGTAGTTATAGTGTTATTTAGAGGCTAGCCACTAGACCCTCTACTTACCCCTAGCTAAGCCTAACACCACAGACGTCTTATTACTTTATACAACCCTCTTCTAGTCCTCTATTATCTACTACTAATAGTAAAGTACCTACTATAACTACGCCTTCTTTTACTAGTTATTTAGCCCTAGCTTTATTATTAGCTTTATACTTTTAAAGCGCTTACTATAGAGGAAGTAAAAGATTATCTAACAGCTTATTTTAATATTATTTTTAAAAAAGATATAAATAATAACGTTAGATAACTACTAAGTACTATACTAATAGGTTATTAAGTTTTATATTAGGATATTTATAATCTATTGCTTTAGCTTATTTACTATTTTAGCTAGGTACCTACTATAATAGGTATTCTTAATATAAGACACTAGAACTAGCGTCCCTTACTGCTAACTGTAGCTATAGGCCTTTCTTTAGAGGTCCTTAAAGGTCTGGCGCGCCATGCTATAGTAGTTATATAACGCCTTTATCGTCTGGTTCGTTATATCCTAGAGGGTTAAGATAGCAACCCTAACGCTATTGTTGAATTCGTAGGATTTTACTAGCATAGTAGCGTTGTTACTTAGACTAGAAGAGGAATAGCCCTTTTCATAACAGCAAAACAGCTAGCCAGGACTTATGAGTATTAAATTAGGCAAGCAACCCTAGTTAACCGATAGCATTACTAATATCTGCTAGTCTCCATACAGTCTCTTTTCCACATTCATCACAGGTTTCACACGGCGGCAGGGGACCCCTGAATACGTGGTTACTTTTGGCCCCAACCTTCGTATTTGCACAAGAGGTGGCGGGAGCGCATCGACGGCCCGCCGTAAGTCTCCACGCGTCCGCCCGCTGGCCTACTCTGGGTGGTGCCTACTGCGTATATACTTGGTAGATGTTGGTGGTATCCGTGCTGCTCCTGCCGCTGCAGCATGGGTCGTCGGGCGAGAGAGAGAACCATGGCCGAGCCGGGCTGGGGCACCATTGAGGTCGAGAATGACGGACGAACGTCCAAGGACGGGTACACGGACTCGAAGGGAGCTCAGACAAAGTTACGCGCAACGTCAGCCCATGACTGATGGCACGAAACGGACGATATGTTTGCGCTGGATCGCGCATCGGTCCAAGTCCGAGTGGAGAGAAGAAACATGTTTATAGACAGATAACCCCGAGAAGGGCATGGTTTTATTCTACCCAGAAGGCACGTTTGGCCGGTACGATGCGAGTTGAGATGTGACGATGCTCAGGTAGTGGGTACGGAGTATCCGTATGTATGCCGAGATGGATGGATGGCAGCGCCCAAACGAAACAATTAGGTAGCTAAGGTAGGGAACATGTGGCACCGAATCGAACAGCCAATGTATTACGCACTAAAATAGAGGTCCCTTGTCTTCTTGACTGGAGTCTGGGAGGGGAGGCGGGAAGCACCGCAACCCACGGATATGGATATGGATATGGATATGGATATGAGCGTGGAACTGGAGCAGGAAGGGGCGGTGGCCCAAGGTCTTGTGCCAAAGATACCTGAGGTACCCTTTACAGCTCCATCAAAGACGAGCTTTACGCAGTAGATATCCGTACAGTAGCAGGAGAAGGGAGTTGAAGAAGAGACTAATTAATTAATTACCTTACCTCCTGCTACTCCGTCAAGAGGGGCGTGAACGACTGGGAAGGTCGAGTCGACGATCTTCTCTTTACCTCCTTTTTTCTTCTACCTTTTATTTTTAATTTTTCAGTCTCCCTTCCTCTCTCTTCCTTCCTGCTTAGCCAACCCCATCGTAAGTTTCTCGTCTTTGCCCCAAAACGACTGCAACTCCCCATACTTCCTTGCCCATCACACTCACACTTGATCCCCGACTGACTGCATAGTGCTCAGACTTTCCCTCTTGAGGCCAAACCACACACACCAGGCTTGCCTGCTCCCACACCCCCTCCGGCCCGCACTCGCACTTATTCACGACGCTCCTTCCTCCTGTTTAATACTAGTCCCGCAAGCCCGCGCGGCCAACCCGACTCTCTCTCTCCCCCCTCTCGTCCTCTCTTTTAATCTATCCTTCCTCTATATCATAATTGGCTTGTCCATCGCACCGAGAACGCCGGCGTCCATCACCACTCCTTGGATTTCCCCTTCGATTCCATCAGTCCGACGACAGCCTCTAATACGCTTCCGCTCTCTACCTCACCAATACTCCCGAGTCAATACCACGCACACACTCCCACGAATCGCGCGACGACTAGCCAAGACGCTTACGCTGAAGGCTGACGTGCATACGCCTCAATACGTTAAATCACCCAAACATACATACACCTGATGGACCATCGTAGTAGACGACCTGTGCCACAGAACCCGATAATTCCTAATTAACGAGACCAAAAACCCATCCCGACGGCCGCGGGTTGCGCAACATCACGAAAGAGCGAAACGAGATCGAGGTTAGCAAGATAGAGAGAAGAAGAAGCTTACAGAGTCGGCGATCTGAGCACCAACAAAAGACAAGCATCCCCGGAGTTACACTACAAAAACTGCAGTGTCACGGAACCACCAAAAAGAAAAGGGAGGGAAAAAAAGCAGACACCGTTAGGGGACGAAAAGAAACAACGACACACGTTTATCCCACAAACGACTAGTTACAGGCGCACACACCGCACTGCGCCACTGGGAACCCACCCAGAACCCAACTTTTGGTTGGGTGGATTCTTGAAAGGAGCAGCAGTCCTCTACTTTGTTTGAGTGGACCGGGGTCAGTCAGAGACAGACAGCGAAAAGTGCTGTTCCCCAGTGCATACCCACGAAAAATAGACCGGGGGATAAAGCGAGTAAGAAATAACAGGAAGGGGGGAAAAAACGAAAGGGGGAAAAAAGAGATAAGCCCTGGCCAACACGTAGGCGCAGCGAGCGAAGCGAACGAGAAAGCGGACCCACCCTACCTGGATTTCCTGACTGAGAAACAGTGTGAGCCCGGCACAGGGAGACCCCCCCCCCCCCCCCGCCCCGCGGCCCGGCCGGCCGCCCGCCGGCCGGCCCCCCCCCCCCCCCCGACGCGACCATGGCCACGACCACAGCAGCAACAACAACAGCAGCACCAGGAGGTGGTTTCGAAGTTGCGGGCCATGCCCCGACTCTGAATCCCACATTGCCTTCTTCTGCTTCGGTATCCGCATCCGCGTCCGCGTCCGCGTCGTCTCCTTCATCCCCATTCTCCTCACAGAGCGCCGTCGCATTCCATACCACCTCCGCTCCTGCGACATCTTCAGCGAACCCGCCCCCTTCACCCTACCACACCCATCGACTAAGCCACAACTCATCCAAACTTCCCGCCTTTCGATTCGCCGACTTACACAAGCAGCCCCCGTCCCTACGCCTAGTGCTCCCCTCCCTGCGCCAGAACGTCCCGCCCTCGCCCGTCTCGCCTAAATCCCAACCGGCCTCCAACCAAGACCACTCTGCTGCCACCGTCGCTGACTTTGACGTTGGCGTTGGAATTACCACCACTACTACCGACACCGCCTCTCCCACCACCGCCCTGCCAACAACGTCAGACTTGCGGGAACACCAGCAACCACCACAGCACAACAACGCCGAATCCGACACCAACAGCCCACAACAAGACATCCGGTCAACCTCACTCCAACTGACCCACGACCGCCGCCCTTCCAACCGCCAACTTGCCCAACTCTCACCTCGCAATCCGAGCCCCATCCACGAGTTGCCCGAGTCGCCTCACAAACTCAGTCCGCGATCCAGAGCGTCGACGTTCCAGACTGCTTCCCAGCCGACCCCTGCAAGCACGGCCATCTTACTACGCCGTCCCGCCTCTTATCCCGACTCCCCCGTCATCATCCAGTCCTTCCCACCACCCCACGGCGACGTCTCAGGATCCAAAACTTTGGCCCTCCCCGCCAGGTTGCAAACTCGACGAGCCGCTGCATATCGATCCCGCGACTCAAATGCGACCGGTATCAAGTCACCACTCGTAGAGACTGATCCCACCCATCCCTCTGACACGGCCAACAGCAGTCCTCAATCCCCGGCCGATAGGACAACAAAGGACTGGGCCCAGGGCCAGCGCGAACTGCTGCTGCCAAAAACCTTGCAAAACTCGATTCCAACAGATGAGAAACGAAGATCGGTAGCGTCGCGACCGCCCGTTTCCTTCAAAGCCACTGCCCCAACCACCCCGACCACTTCGGTGCGCGTCGCTCCCATCCGCTCTTTTCGATCGTCCGGGTCTCGTCGAAGTCTGGGACTCGACAGCAGCACATCCACGATGCGGTCTTTCGACTTTGGCGACGAATTCGCCGACTCAAACCAACGCGACCGCACCTTGCGCGCACTCGAAGGCAGACGCGACGACGATTACTCGCAAATGACACCGCCCCTGTCGGCCGAAGCCGACGACACCACCGGTGACGTCTTTATGAAGATCGCTAGACAAGAGCCAACCCGTCGTGGCTCTAGCGATGTTGCGCCGGCGGAACAGCCAAGTGCCATAGTAAGTTTAGCCACCTTTCATGGAGTTGCGTTGTTGTTTCGGGAATCCTGTTAGCGCGATGCAAATGGCCGTGCCCTACAACGGCCGCTGTCTACTCACCATAGCATCAAGCCGTCCTCCCGTATCTTGGTTGTTTATCCCAGTCTTTTTTTCCCTTCAATTTTCCCCCCTCACCCTTACCCAACCAATTCCCCGCCGCCTGCGTCCTATGATTCAAGCCCCTCCTTAGCGCATCCTCATTTCTCACGTTTCCGCGGCGCCCATCCTGGCGTCCTGGACACCTGCTCGCAGGGTTTCGCCATGGACGACCGTGAGCTGACTGACGATGACCAACAGACCCGAGTCGCGAAATCTTTTCACCGCCGGCCCCTATCCGCGGCCGTCCCCTTTTCATATCACCATCCCGTCTCGCCTCCCCATCTCAGTCGTCGCCTTTCCGACCAGCAGGAGACCTCGAAAAAGCGGGTGCGGCAGTCAGAAGACGAGAGTGCCGCTGATTCAACGACACGCTCGCTGGCGTACCGATCGCCCTTGACTCGAGACCGCCCAGCATCTAACCACCCCGCCGAGGACCTTGGACGGTCAAAAGCTCTCCACTCTGCCAGTCACTCGGCCAGTCGTTCGACCGTCAGCACGCCCCGAACCTTCACCTTCCAAGATCCGATGGGTGAGAACTCGCCATATGCGCGGCGGCGGCCCTCGTTGACCGACAACAACAACAACAACAACAGCAGCAGCAACAACACTGGCTACGCCGCCCGAAACTCGGCGTATAGACAATCGAACCTCTCATACGGCCAAGCACGCACATACAGCTCCTCACCACTAGTCCCGAAGTCGACGGAATCTCCGCGCACTGAAGCACAACAAGATACTAACCACGGGGTTGAGGGCACAGAATCGACAGCAACGGCCTCAACGAACGCGCCCTCGACTGTGTGGGATGAGTTGGACGATCTCAAGTCACGAATCCATCGGTTGGAATTGACCGGCAAGCTGCCCGCAACCTCGGGCGCCGCGATGTCTCGAGCCTCGGATGAGCGTCCGCCAACCGCCACCAATACCACCATGTCCACTTCACCGAAACGAACCCCTGGCAGCAACCATCCTCACCAGGACGCTGTCAGCATCACATCTTCCCAGCGCGAGTCCCAGCAGCCCATTCTGCTCTCCGCCGTCAGCAAATCCAAGCCCTTCCTTAGCGACGAAGTAGCCCGGGCTCTCGAGGTGGCAGCCAAAGACGCCCTGGCACTCGCCAACATGATGGGTACAGCAGGTCAACCGGGACCCATCTCGAGCGGCGCAAGCACCATTGGCTTGGGCACGAACCTGACCGATCGCCAGTTGCGACGCAAGGCTGATAGCATCTGCCGGAGTTTGACCGAGCTGGTTCTGGCACTGAGCGAGGAAGCGGCGGGCAACAGGACCATCCAAGTCAACGTGCCCACCCCCAAGGAGACGACGACTCCTTCCACCCCGACGGTCACCAAGACGGTCATCGGCGGGGCTGTTCCACGACGTCCTAGTATCACATTGGAACAGCAAACACTGCCAAAGCCAAACGCCAACGTAGTCACCAGCCCCAGAGCCCTGTCCAAATACGAGGAGAGGCGCAGCACCATGTTGGGCTCGAGCTCGCTGCCCAGCCCCAGGTATGCTCTACCGCCTGGGACGATCCCGAGTACCCCGGGAGACGGCAACAAGGCGGCCCACCGGAAGTCGTCTTTGTTCATCGGCCGATCTCGTCGTGCAGTTACCGAGGAGCCGGAAGATGGCCGGAGGTCTTCGATGCTCTTAAGAACCCGACGAGCGGGCACCGAGGAGCTGGAGGACTCGCGCGAGAGTGGCCGTCAAACATCGCTGCTCCGGTCTCGCCGGCTCAATGTTGAAGACGAGGAAGACGAATCCCGATTCCGTGCCCCCTCACGAGCTGCTACGGAGCTCACCACACCAGCTCGCGCCGTCTCCCACACCTACCACGCCCAGACTACTTCAAACGAAGTGTCGTCGCCGGCTTCTTCCGCCCTCCCTCGCAGAAGGTTCGGGGTATCGTCCCTCACATCGCGCCTTGTCGCGCCATCCACGCCGTCGTTGGCAACACGTCGGTACCTCGAGCGAACCCCCGAACGCGAGCAGTTCTCCTCGGCCGAAAAGGTCACCGAAGAACGGCCGCAACAAGCCGTGGCGCAGCCACGGCACTTCTCCCTCAACCACACGTCGCTGTCGAATCGGGCAAGCAGCATCAGCCGCAGACCCAACCGCGATAGCACAATAACGAATTCATCGACAGCCGCCCAGTCAGGCAGCTACCGATAACGTCTTAACGAATCACAATCACACGGATGAATGTATCATAGATGTTTCTTCTTTCGCTGGCGTCATTCCTGTTTGGCATATGTTATTAACCGCATGGGTTCGGCGGCGGTTACCCTGTACTTGTATGACAATCGACGACGGACGGCCGGTTGATTTACTGGGCTCGCCTTCACATGGGAAGGCCGGAGTATTTGTATATTGAACAGCCAATGGGAAAAAGGTTTAACGACAGAGGCCTCAGATGCCTCTGACGAATTTTGTCAAATAAGTTCTTCGTCTAATGTGACCAAGGGATCCAAAACGGCCCTTGCTGGATAGCAAGCATGTCTGCAAGGCGAAAGGGTCACTGAGAGCCCCTGAAAGTGAGGTGCGTTCAGACGCGACAGTTCGCTTTTGCCA
The DNA here is from genome assembly GCA_034509685.1 of Colletotrichum cereale. Lineage (NCBI taxonomy): Eukaryota > Fungi > Ascomycota > Sordariomycetes > Glomerellales > Glomerellaceae > Colletotrichum > Colletotrichum cereale. Next base: position 2,016 of record JASUDE010000531.1, on the reverse strand, counting down.
AAGATGTAAGCCCGTTGCGTTTGTCGTTCCCCAAAAGCCCTTTGCCGCAAGATACGAGGCACTGTGCGAAGTTGAGGTACGAATTCGGAGCTGTGTTGTTTTTATATGCGCTTGTCTGGTTCCCCAAGATGCCAGCTTTTTGACTCATCGGCGACTAAAGTCTGACAGCTCAGGGGACGGGCTTTCTTTTGGGTTTGAGAGAGAAAGAGAGAGAGCCAATGACCGGATCGAGAATTTTCAGTGGGCCTCAGCCCAACCTAACTCCAACTCATAACTCCGACTTGACACGGCCACGATTTCACATCGGCCTGCATCTCTTCACATACGTGTAAAACTCACCACATGAAAACCGGCATCGCCTGCCTTGTGAAGCGTTCTATATTGCATCCGCTCGAGGAGTCCGGAGCACTACGGCATCAGACCTTGTCCGTCACGCACGCCACTCCACCACTGCCGACTACTGTGCGAAACCCGGCCGCGCACGAGACGGTTCTCACCCGGCATCTCTCATCACCCCGGTCCGCACAACGACTCGGGCCGCTCTCGGTGTTTTCACGTCATTGGTCTTCATCTTCCATCGTGGGACCAGACGGGATGGCCGATCAGTACGAGGGGGCCGCGGACGCGGTCGAGGCCAGGACGCAGAAGAAGGGGGGACGCAGAGGCGGGAGGAGCGGCGGCGGCGGCGGGCAGCCGAGGGAGGTGTTGGTTTCCAAGGCGCTTTCGAAGCTTTTAAGACACCAGGCCGAGAACGCCGGGGTGAAGCTTGACGAGGGCGGGTATGCGCCGCTGGACAAAGTGGTGAGTCTTGTTGGGTCTCTCTGTCTCTCTACTCGGGTCGGGATGGTGCTCCTCGCTGGGTCGGTCGGTCGGCACGGAACGGGCCCCGGGGGTATCTCGCTGGATGTGAGCCGGGAGCTGGGAAACGAGCTGTTTTCATCCTCCATGCGGCGGCCTAACCATTAAAAGGGGATGAGTCTGTGTGGATGGAGGACAGCCCTCCCGCTTACGCTTCACCTCTCGTTTACCCCTTCCCCCACCAGGCCATAACGCACAAATTGCGTGTACAAACAGCTGCTAACGCCACTCACAGCTCGCCTACGGCCCCATCCGCTCGCTGCAGGTCACCTTCGCCGATATCCAGGCCGCCGTGACGACGTCGGACAAGCAGCGGTTCGCCCTCAAGCCCAACGCAGCGACGAACCCGTCGCTGGACGAGGCGTCGACGGAGCCCTCGCACTGGCTGATCCGGGCGAACCAGGGCCACAGCATCAAGGTCGACTCGGCGGGCCTCCTGACGCCCGTGACGCTGGAGGCGGGCAACGTGCCCGAGGTGGTGGTGCACGGGACGTACTTTGCCTTCTGGCGGGACATTGAGGAGTCCGGGGGCCTCAAGAGGATGCGGCGGAACCACGTCCACTTCGCGACGGGCCTGCCGGGGGACGAGAGGGGGGTCGTGAGCGGGATGCGGCGGGACGCCGAGGTGCTGGTGTACGTCGACGTCGAGCGGGCGCTGCGGGAGGAGGAGGGGATGCGGTGGTGGGTCAGCGAGAACGGGGTCGTCCTGACGGAGGGGGACGAGGAGGGGCGGGTGCCGACGAGGCTCTTCCGGGAGGTCCGCGCGCGGGACGAGACGTTGGGCGTCGGCGTGCTCTGGCTGGATGGGGAGAAGGTCGGGGAGCTGCCCGAGGGGTTGCGCATGAGGGCGCCGCCGGGCAAGGGGCGGGGCGGTCGTGGAGGCGGGAGGGGCGGGAGAGCGTGAGACAGATACACACACACACACACACACATCGAGAGATTGTCATCTTGCAAGGCGGTCCCTTGGCGCGGTGAGAGACCGACATATTCTTGGAGGAAACCGAAGCTTTCGCCAAGATGCCAAGATTAGACTTAATTCAACGTCTCCCAGGCTTGCTTTTTACGTCAAGAATCCCATCGTCGTTCAACAGCCAGTCTTTCTTTCTTTTCTATTTGTCTTTATTCTTCTTATTCTTCTTCATCTTCTTCTTCTCCCCC
>JASUDE010000530.1:0-32235 GCA_034509685.1 Colletotrichum cereale | reverse complement strand
AGGCCTTCGTCTTGCTCGGGTCGGCTCGCACCAGCGAGAGGACCAACAAGGGACCAGCGACATGGCTAATATAGCGACCGATGTGACGGCCGATGCGACGGCCAGCGAGACAGCCAATGGAACAGTCAACACGGACATTGAAAGGTCGTTTCAAAGCGAGACCTTGGCTATTGGGCGTTTGCAGGTCGGTTTCTCATCCATGTGAGTATCCAAGCCGGCCTCGCTTCTCTATTCCCGCTACAGCAGGCCTGTTGAGTTTCCCTGTTGGCATGCTTCTTGATGAGTTGCATTGGCTACAGATCTTATGCCAAGCGTGGTCTGATTTTTACTTGGCAGCGATCACCCTCAGCTGATCTAGTTTGCTCCTTATCAGCCCCGTGTTAGCCGCCCATTGGGCAACCGAATTTTGCTGGCTTCTTGTTGATTGTTTGCTGATCTCTTCCTGTAGCCGCCAAGTGCCCTACAAGTGTGATGGCCACAAAGATTTAGGCCAGGTCAGTGGACCAGTAACAAGCTGAGTAATAAGACACGTGTGCTTGGAAAAGCGTTGCCAAGTGAGGCTAATGCATTCATCAGGCCAATGGATCCTGAAGAGGTCCGGATAACCCAGCTGACCAAGTTCAGCTAGCCTTGGCCAGCAAGGTGGCCAGCAGAGTGACCCGCATGGTAGCCAATAAGCCGATACGCTATTTGCCTAACAATCTAAGCCAAGACGATCAACAAGTAACCAGCAATACGACCAACAAGGCGACCGATGTGACGGCCAATGTGACAGAGCTAACACTGACTGTGAAACGCATCCGGCAAGTAAACCAACAGGGATGAGTCATTTTCTGATCACGCAACCTTGCCTAATTGAGGCCTCCGTCCGGCCTTGGATCAGCTACAACACCAAAGGGCGACCAGCAAACGCCTTGCAAAACGCCTTGCAAAATGCCTTGCAGGGTGTTTACTTGGTGCTTCATGCGCTGTGTAAGGACTTCCACATCGGCCGACACATGACTCATCTCATTGGTCGTCTCGTTAGGGTCGTCCTATCTGGTCGCCTTGATGGCTGTCTCTCATGCTATTATTGCAGTGATGGAGGGAGCCCAACATCATAGCGACGTCAATATGTCGCCAGCAAAGTCACAGACCGGCGAACCGGCTTAACCTACAAGTCACAGGTTCGTTTGGAGCTACCAAGAGAGTTCCAACTACCCCCAAATGGACCACTACCAGGACCAGGCTACTGTATGCGCCAACAACACGGTCGGGCACCCATGGCCAGCAGGTTGACCCGCAGGTTGACCAACAATATCGCCAACAGAAGTGGGCTGCAAAAGCATAGCGCCTGATTCTATGCTACGTGACTGACAAAGATGTTGGCTTACAAGGAGGTTTCCACAGAGCTGAATAGACCATGATATATCAGCTTAATGGCACCCCAAAGTAATAGATCCTTTAGTTTCAATTCTTAATTCCATTTCGACTTTACATCAGAACATCATCCGCTATGGAGTCAACTCCTCTCAAGACCACCAAAATCAGCCATGACGTCATTGACGACTCTGACAAGGCACCCGAACACCTTAGCACGTGCACCGTTGATGACCTTCTCAACTACTTCGATAAAAGTTATTGGGAAGACGCCGATCACGCACCTGTCCCAAGCACTCCAGAAAAACCCGATTCCTCCGAGCCGGATAGTCTTCTCAATGCTATCCACCTCAACAACGATGAGGTCATCGACTTGACAATGTCCAGTGACGAAGACGAACATAAAAGTCACATCGCCGTGAAAAGAAAGGATGGCCAACTCTCTCCGAAAAACAAGGGCCCTCTCTCGGCGGTATCTAGACCCTCCAGACGGATTTCTGGGCAGCCAAGCTTGCGGCGAAGACGGAAAGTAGGCAAACGCAAGACGCAGACCATCCCAGAGTTGGAGTTACAGGATACCTCGATTAGCATCAAGGTTGAACGTGTTGAACACGGCGGAAAGTCCTATACTTGGGAACATCCGCGCCGCAGGCGCAGGGAAAGCGAGGAGGATATCGGGCGATACTGGGTTGAAGGATGTCTGAATGAGAAACAGAAAGGCGTATTCTTCCACGACTTACTGAACTCAATCACTATTTACGTCCGCGCGAATAGTGAGTGGTCTACTCGGCTCCAGTGGGATCAAAAAGTAGGACTATTCAGAGGTGAAGTCTGTGAGAGCCGGTGGCTCAATGTTGAAAGGCTCGTAATGATGAGTATGCTGAACGACACGAAAGAAGAGCACTGTGGATTTACCAATGTTGCTGAGACTAAGGATTGAGTAAAGATAGAAGATTGATAATTTCAACACAACCGTTCCTCTCTTTGTCTAAACAACAGTTGTATCTGCGGTAGATAGAAACCTAAAGAAGCGCGGATAGCTAATGGCCGAGTGCAGTTAATTGATACCCAAATCGTAGTGCTGCGATTGGGCTTCAGAGGCGCAGCAGTTCATCTGGCACCTGTACAACAGTTGTCCAGGGCAGTGTGTCTTATCTTTCTTAGGTACGTTCAGCGGTGCAGCCGGGTCTCCCGGTCTGAGGGGAGATACGGTACCAATAATGAAACACTCTTGAAGGCCTGCATTCGAAAAGTCACGTACTCTGGCGCACACCAAATCGGCGTTTACAGCATGCTTGACTATCTGCTGAGGACCGGGGGGCGTGAGACCTATCAGCCCTGCTCTCATCGGTCAGATTCAGCCAGCCAGCCACTTCACCCTGGCTGGCAGCAGGGGCTTCCCCTATTGTTTTCCTCCCCTTCACGTTACTCACGACGGCAATATACGCGATATTTCTCCCTTGATCGTCACCTCCACACCATCTATGTTGACGACATATCTTAGGCCAAACCTGGTCTGATTCTTGCTCTACTTTGACTTGGCGGCGCCTACTGATAGCTCAGCTGATCCAGTTTGCTCCTTGAAAGCTATGTGTTAGCCGCTCATTGGCCCATCATCTACCCTGCTGGTGTCTTGTTGGTCACTTGCTGAAATCTTCTTGTATTTGAAACCTGGTCTTTATGTGTCATAACAGGTCGTCAAATACAGCGGCCCGCTGACTTGTAGACTCAAGTGATACTTGGCCAGATCTGATTGATGGACGCTGGCTAGCAAGATAATGGGTCTAATAATAGTATGCTAGGACATGGGTGTTTGAACAAGCGCTCAAGGGAGACAACATTCTCATTGGTCATCCTGTTGGTCAATCACGCAGGTCACACCGCTTGCGGCTGCCTTGTTGATGTACATGCAGCTGATTCCCACCCCAAGGTCCGCGGTACAACTCCATAAAACTTGATTTCGACCAACATATGTGTGACGATGTCTGGCATGAGACGCGGGCCACGGCTGAGCTGCAAGAAAATCACTTAGGCTAAATAATTAAACCAATACTACGGCGAGTCTCAATATACCCGTGCTGGAATAAGCGCTGCCAAGAGGGACTAAAGCACTCATCAGACCATCACACTCTACAAAAGCGTGGCCAACAAAGCTGACCAATGATGAAATGTGTTGACCAGCACAATGACAAGAAGGATGACCAGCAGTTGGCCAACAACCTGGCCAACAACCTGGCCAAGATGTATATCCATGACCTATGATCATGACTCCTATTTGTGTTGCTAGCCGTCGCAATCTCGCCCTCCCCATAACGCTCTCTCTAGAGTACAAATGACGCGGGAGGACCACAATGCCATAGTCGCTCCACTTCCAGCTTCCACTGCCATCAACCTCATTTTCTTTCCTATTGCCAATTGCTCCCACCCTCCAAGACCACACCGTCTACAAAGCCACTATGACGAACAACTCGGACCACATCAAGCAAGAACCCAAAGACATGTCCGGTTCCCCAAGTTCCCCAAGAAAGCACCCGGATCACCAGGAGGGGCCTTTATTCATCGATTTAACGAAATCTGACGACGAAGAAGACGAAGAAGACGAAGAAGACGAAGAAGACAACAAGAACATGGACGAATGCCAATGCATCGTCACTGAGGGAATAGTCGAACCCGACCACGTGAACGAATCTCAAGATTCCCAAGATTCTCAAGCTACAAACGCTTGGACTCTTGATAGTCTTATCAACAGAGTTGTTGGGGATATTTCAGATCTACGACAAAGGCTGACTCGACTGGAGAAGCAGAGACCCTCGCTGAAACGGGCCGGGCAGAGGGGAAAAACAGATTCGAGGAGAAAGAGAAGACGCATGGGAACAGTTCACGTTACCAGGATTATCTAGCGGGCACACAATGATGATTATGTGAACATTCACATAGGAGACTTAGCAACAGCAATAAGCCATAGTAACCCCACAAAAAGTCCAGTTTCTATTCATTCAACGAGTCATCTAAGAGTCTGAGGAGTTTCTTGTGAAGGATCCAGACATAGGATCAGGCAGGTCTGACGCGGCCGTACAGGTTAGTTACTGGTAAGCAGGAGGCAGTGACAGGGTGCCGGCGTAAGCGCCGTAAAGATGTAGAATCAGTTACTAGCAGACCCGGCGCTATGCGGGTCAGTTACTGGTAAGCCGGAGGCATTGCCGGGGTGCCGGCGTAAGCGCCGTTAAAGTGTGGGCCCAGTTACTAGCAGGTCCGGCGCTATGCGGGTCAGTTACTGGTAAGCCGGAGGCATTGCCGGGGTGCCGGCGTAAGCGCCGTTAAAGTGTGGGCCCAGTTACTAGCAGGTCCGGCACTATGCGGGTCGGTTCTGGTAGGTCGGAGGTAGTGCCGGGGTGCTGGCGTGCCGGCATGAGCGCCGTAGAATGTGGTCCAGTTACTAGCTATAATTCCTGGCCGGGTGCAAGTCCCGGGGCGTAAGCGCCATAATATCCCATCCGCATTCCTGCATCTTTCTAGGCTTCTGAGTGAGTCTATCTGTTCCATAGATAGTTACAGTAATTCCCACGCCAACAACCCCGCACAGCCCCGTTACAGCTTAGAGTGACATCTCCGGAAGCGCCCACCCGCTATGCAGTCAAAAGGTTCTGCTGTGCCGGTCGCCAAAGCGTCCGTTTGCAACAGGCGCTTGGAGCGTCCACCGGTAGAGGGCTTCCGGACGCCCCTTATGTGGGTCACCGGAAGCGCTTGTGCCGGAGTGCTACTATTAATTGATTCCGTAACTGAGTGACCTACTAGTAACCGCCGCTGCGGCATCCCGTAAGTGGGTCACCGGAAGCGCCCACACCGGTAAGTTACTATTAATTAGTTCCGTAACTGAGTGACCTACTAGTAACCGCCGCCGCGGCATCCCGTATGTGGGTCACCGGAAGCGCCCACACCGACAATCTACTATTAATTGGTTCCGCATCCGTATCACCTACCAGTAACCGCTTATTTCAAACAGGTAACTCATTCTCTATGCACTCTCTAAGGTATCGAACGGCCTGTCCCGAGGGATCTGCATTTTATGTGTGCAGCAACAACTCTTTTCGCGGGTGCTGCTCTACTGATCCATGCGCTCTACCGGACTGTCCCAGTTCCGAGACGTTAGCAGATCACCCACCCTCAATTACACCCTATTCTACCTCTACCTTTCCTACATCTTCATCAATTTCTCTCAAGTCTTTTTCTTATATAACAACGAATATCAACACAGAAATACTATCTCAGATCGTCTTGCCGACCGCCACCGGTGCAGCGCCACAACATGGGAATCCTGAGCCTACGTCGGATCTTGTGGTTGGTTTGGCTGTTGGCCTCGGGGTCCCGCTCTTGGCTGGAATTGGTCTTCTAACCTTCAGAACCAGAAGACGAATGAGAAAGCAACCACACGGTAAGTCAGCATTCCAGGGAAGGGACTATACTGATAGCCCTTAGAGCGAATTCCAATCTTTGAAAGGGACAACAACCTTGTCGTCTATGAGAAATCCGAAGGACCCACAGAGTTACCCGCAGAGCAACCCGCAGAGCAACTTGCAGAGTTACCAAGTGGCGATCAGAAGGAGATCGGAGGCTGTGGTAATGCTGTGAGCGATTATGCTCTAAGAGCAACTTTAAACGCAACCCCACGGGAGATTTCAAGTAACGAATACGTAACTAGCTGGTCTCGTTACAGTTTAACATCAAAGAGTTTAGTATAGGCAGTCACTTTAGTAGATAATTGAGATCGACTGTAATTTGATATCATACACCTCGTCTACTTTCGGTTACGTAGAGTGACAAACACCAATAAAGTCGTAGCTGGATATAATACGCGACTTATCCGCCAGGTTAAAGCAGGTCCTGATATAGTACATAAACAATGGCTACTAAATCTAAGTACCTTTATCTACAATATCTTATGCCCTGATAGGCCATCTCGGCCATGACAACTTTCCGCGTGTTCTCCCCAATGCTCAAAACTCTGAATTATGACATTCGAATTGCTCTTGAGACAGGCTTCGCACTCGAAAGCTTGGTCGAAATGCCCCATCTGTATGTGGCCCTTGTTCATATGTCGCGAGTACCCTTGACCAGGAGCGGCTCGGAGCCCACAGCGAAGACAAGGGGTTCTTTCAGAATCGGAGATCCTCTTTTTCTTCGGAACCGGAAGACGAAGAGCTTTGTCCGCTGTACGAGTTTTCTTCTTTTTTGCGCGTGGGCGTTTCCGTCGTGCCTGAAGAGGTTTGAACGCACTTGTTTCAGCATATGGCGTATGTAAAGCCCCGTGCACGCTTTCAACGTGATTGCTCCAAGCCGACATTCCATTGACCACATGGCCAGGGCGATTCATCCGCTTACATTCCGGGCAGCTGAAGGGCTGATCAAAATTGCGCTTCTTGTCTCGGTGAATATTACGCGTATGCCGAGTTAAAATTCCGCGGTTGGCAAACTCGCCACATCCAAACAGACATCTTGATCGCTTTTCGTCATCCTCTTCAAGGTCCTTCAGCTTGGCGTGGGTTGTATCGACTTTTGCTGCTGACGTGCACTCAATCTCATGAGGAACGTAAAGAGCGGCCAGTGTCTTAACAGACTCAGGCATCTGACGTAAAAAGAGCAGCCCCATTTCCGTAAATCGGCTCGGGCTCTGCTCAAGAGTGTGATTCTGTCGATGCAAAAATGTGCCGATAGCAGCAGCTGCCCCTGAGGTTGTCCCGTGGTAACTCTTCCGGGGGTTGCATCTCTTCGGGGAAAGGTCTTCGGGGATAGAATGGCCTGCTGCTCGAAGTCTGTCTGCGGCTTTGAAGTACTCGTCTCTATCCCTCTCCACTGTAAGATACTCTAAGTCGTTTCGAATAGAATTAATCCTTGCTGCGATTCGCTTCGCTTCAGGGTGAGCAGACGAAAGCTTGTTGCTCATGCTCTTATACTCTTTGCGTAGTTGCACAATGTCATTACGCTCTTCCCATGAGTTAACGTCTTCTTTGCTTGGGTAAATAGGGGCGTTCTCGTCCATTTGTAGAGTGGAATTCTCTAGTAGCGCATAGAGACTCGTATGGTCCTCAAGTTCTATGACCTTAGCAAAGGCAATCCGAGGAAGATTTTCAGAAACTTGGACGGGTTGGTAGCTAGCTTGGTGTACATCTGAACCGTGGTCCAAAATATGGTTGCTTAGATGAGATTGCAAGGCCCCTGAAATATTAGCGAAATTCTCACTGCAACAACCATAGAGAAAATATGACTCACTGTACAAGCGGCCACCGGCACCAACTCTTGTGGAGTAGGGGCGGGGAGGGTCGCGAACACCCATGACAAGAAGCACTCGATACCATATCCAATAGAACGTGTGATAGCTGATGTCGAATACGGGGTCGTCAAGCACGCTTTCCTTCCAGCTGAGTCGGACGAATTGCACGTTATCGAGATGCGGTCGACGAAGTATTTCGTCCAGGGATGAAAAGTGTACGTCAAATGCATCCTTGGCAAGTGCCGCAATCACAACAAGATTTGCAAAGCATAGCAATGGCCAAGGCACCTGGGTAATGCTGATGTTGACGCTTCAAGGATGTATGTTAGCGAACAAGGAAAAAATAAGAAGGTTCAAGGTCGTCTCTTGCAAAGCTTACAGATGATCTTGCGTTTTCCCAATCTTGTTAGTGGCTTGCTTGTTTTGAACCACTCTGACTGTGACAACTAAGTGCGTTCTGTGGGTTGCTGGGTCTCGCACAACTGCCAATCCAATCTGCTTGTATTTGATATTCATGAGCGCACCTGGACGGAATCCACCAATACTTGACAGGAGTAGAATGGCGTGGAACGCCACCCTCACATTCGGAGAACACCTGATATCGACGGCGCGCCTCCATAGGGTATCGAGCTGACGCGTAATGTCCTCGGCCGTTGTTGACATCTTTTCGAATGTTTGTTCACGGCTAAGGCCCAGGTCGTTGACCAACGTTTCACGTATCCACTAAACGCAGCTATTAGACACAAGTTAAAGGGGATACAGTATGTATACGTACTATCGATAGTGGGTAGACTGGACCGGTAGCGCGTCGTTTGCCATCGCGGAACGCCAGAGTCCAAGTGAATTCGTTGGCAATGTCCTCAGTCCTCTTCTTCTGCAGTACGTTTGCATCTGCGTAGGCTAAGAGGCTTTTCCAAACCTCCATAATCGTAACAGCAGAATTGACTGTTCTTTTCCACTCGTACTCTTCCTTCCCAAGACAAACTCGCTGTTCGATAGACTCTTCTATATACCATCGGAGAAAGGATTGGCATGTTTTCGTGGCCGTCTCAACCCTCCGGCAAAGGTCGACCCACGTTTCCTCAGGGTCGACCTGAGCGAGAGTGGTAGTGAACCTAGGAAATAGAGGTTAGTGTGAACATTTTGTAGCAGCACTGGATTACTTACAAGAGCCAGCGGTCCCAGATACGGTCTCTTTGATCTTGAGACCTCTTTGCGATTGAGGCTCGATCTTGGATTGGGGTCAATTTACTGAGATTTTCTTCGTATCGTTTTCTCTGGTCGTCAAGACTACCTCCCAAAGGACGCCTCGGCCCAAAAGAGCCTAGAGGAGCCATTGTCTTTTGGGAGAAAGAGAAGGTTGCGGTAAAGAGGTTGGCAGGTTTCTGTGACCTAGACCTTGGCTGTTGACACTGAGGGAAGGAAAAGGGAAAGCAGAGAAAGCAGCTGCTGGAGGGCCAGCCCGGGATTTTAAATCCCAATTCCTGGTTTAAGCCTGACGCCTGGCGCTACTCAACAGCATACCCTAGACACACGCCCGACTGCAGTCGGACCCCGGGCGTTCTCGGCGCGTAAGGGCACCGTAAGTGGGGCATCAGAAACGGAGATCGGTTCGGCAAGCTGACGCTACAGCACCGTAAAATAAATTATGGGCCCCGTTCCGTTTCCCGGGCAGATTTGTCAGCAGACACAGACTCCCATAGATAAGACTGCCCTCACTGGCTTATCTATGGGAGAGCGGACGGGATCCCGAGTTCTCCAGTGGGTATGGTCGTATGTAATTTCTTTCTAACGGCGAGTAATTGTTATCCTTCAGACCACTATCTACAGATATAATATGGATTACTATATAGCAAAAACCCGAAGTTCATGTACGTCATTACCACAGTCGAGAGGAGATATCGTAACCTAGAGTTCTTGTAAAGCTGATGGATTTGCGCGTGCAAGCACTATGCCGCAAGGTGGCACGGCTCCAGGCAGTCCACATGGTACTCTCGTTAAACCCCGCAGTCACCGCGCCTCAGACCAGACCATGAACGCCATTGCCTCTGGGCCGCCTTACACAAAAGGAGACCATTGCCGGCAGTCCGAAGGAAAACACCACCGTCTCTTATCGCACCATGTGAAGATGCTCGCCGACCATCTGCAAGCCGGGAGGCCACTGAATGGCTATGATTTGCCGCGCGATATCTGACGTCTCATGTTGGAAGACGAACGCGAGCGCGAATAGAGGAAGGAGAGGGAGAAGAAGAAGTCACGTAGGCGGAGTCGGCGTGACTCATTTTTGCCAAGGCCCACAGTACTGTTCGCCTGATACTTGATTGACAGCATTGGGGTATTATCCTGCAGCGATTCGCGATGATGGCGAGTTCAATGCCGGATTGATGCGAAGTACCGCCAGCCCGCATTGTGAAATGCGCTGAATGGAGTATGAAGTGCTCCGAGGTACTTCGAGAGAACCGGCAGCCCTCACCGGAGACACAGAATAGTGCCCTTACGTGTCACTGCAAGCTGCATGTTGGTGCACGATGGCCAGGATCGCAGCTTGCCTTGCCATCGAGGTCTCAATATGGAAGGGGCAATGACCAGGGCGCACCTCACTGCCAGCTGCTGTTTGACCAATCAATCGCCTGGCTCAACTTCGTTGGCAGACAATATATTGACGCAACATTTGGAAAAATTCCCACCGGGTGCGGATAAAGTCATCTGTCAGAGGGCTAATTGGACGAGATAGGCAAAACACAGGTCGCGATCGAAGCTGCCGACCATGTTCGCCGTGCATACAGACTGCTCCGTAGACCGTCACAAACATTGATGGAGAGGTTGCTCGCAACGTGCAGACTGCTGAGGGGTCTGCAGGGAGGTCGCGGCCAGAAGGATGTCCGATTCGCAGAGCGCGACTGCACCAACGGAATGGGTGAGGCTGAAGTCTCATTGGTATTAATTCTCCCAACGGCCGCTACACTACAGTCTGTTGCGTTAGCAGCGTCGAAAACCTAAAACGTCCGTGCACGCAACACTGCCTTTTATTCCTATCACTATATCTTGTAATTTACTTTATAGAATCTAAAGAAAATTCAGAATAAGTTACTTCTATATATAATCTACTTAGAATTTTCTTATAGATTTTATACTTATCTATAGCTCAAGATACAAGGAAAATCCTACTTATGCAACGGTAAAAATCCGACTTTTTGCATTGGTAGCGTCGTTGCATTACAGTGTCGTAGCCAATCAGAAGCTAAGAATCTTGAAAATCCTAGCCTTCTGATTGGTTACGACACTGCAATGCAACGACACTGCCAAAACAAAAAGTCGGATTTTTGCCGCTGCATAAGTAGGATTTTCCTCATATCTTAACTACCAGACTCTCAAACTTCAAAAAAACTAAGATAGAAGAACTTCTATATATAAAGTACTTAAATGATTTTTCTTAGATTTATTAGATATCTAGTTAGCTAGGAATTAAAGTAAATAAAAAGGGCAGTGTCGCGTGCACGGACGTTTTAGGTTTTCGACGCTGCTAACGCAACAGACTGTAGCCCCGTTTGGACGGAGTACCGTTATTCGTCGAGCACTCGGACTAAATATCTGTTTTTCGTGCAGTCAGTCCCACAGCTCAAGCAGCAGCAGCGGTGATCACCTGCAGTGAGCCTGTTTCGCCCTTCCAGTTTCACTTCTTCCTTTCTTTGATCTGCCATACGTCGTGTCACTGGCTGCTTTGCTTCACACCGATCTTCCTAAGAATCCGCTCCTCCTGAAGCACGTAAGCGGATTCCTATCCCTCCGTGTTTAAAGAGGGGCACTAGTCGGGATTGTGGTTCGGATGCGTTATTACCCGTAAAGACTCATAAGTCACAACAGTATGTTCTAAATAAACCCCTCCATTGTGTACTGTACCGAAGACGCATTGACGCTACGAACAGGTCCAGCAGCCGCGAGAAGACGCTCGAGTCTTCCTTAAATACCTTTTCCAGTCATGGTGGCTCCCCTGGGGTCCACATGCACACGCCAACGCCAGCCGTCGCAAGAATGGGATTGGATGCGGTTACCAATGGAACTGAGAATTTTGGTTTGGAACTTCACCTTACCGACTCGCCAGATGCACATTCTGAGAAGCGAAATGCACCAAAATGAGGGTTTCGTGGAGATCTACATACCGCTCCCCGTCGCACTCCAAGTGTGCAGAGAATCGCGCGGAGCCCTGCTGAAGCGATTGACTGCGATCCCGAGGACCAGCCGCCTCGAAGACAAGAGAATGGTCTATTGCGACATGACTACTGACTCGCTTTTTCTTGACTACTCCATCAGCTTAATCGCTCTCAGTCTCGACGTAGTCCCCGAAGAATGGCGTCGTTTTAAACGACTCTGTGTCCCCCCCCTTGATGGCGACCGACAACATCTGGAGGAAACCAAGCACAGACTGACGCGAGAGGTCGGTACTCTGGCTCATATCTTCACATATTCTGAAGAGATTCTCTTGGCCAAGTTTCTTTCTCCAGATAACAAACTCATTCCAAGAACTTCGGGCCAGATTCCCAAGTGCCCCGGCTCACGACACCGCTTGACACTTGCCTGTGTCGGAGAAACAGTCGAAAACCTTTTCCCTGATCAGACAACCCAGACTCAAGACAATACGAATCTTCTGTCTATAGATGAAGAGCATCAACTGTGGGTGAGCCATCTAAAGGAGCATTCTCAGGGAGCACCAACCCAAGTACGCTTCGCCGTAGTCAAAATATCGTGCGAACGGGCTTGTTTGTAGATGGATACCTATCAGTTCACTGTTAAGTCTAAGAAGAATCTAGTCCGAAGCAAAACCTCATGCAACAGCCTTCTTTACCCTCTAGCCCTTTTCAAGCGTGAGACGTGGAAACGTGGAACGTCAACTTCCTGTGAGGCAAACGTAATCGCCGCTTGGCCTGCGCAGAGTTAAGAGCAACTCCAATGTCACCTCAGCCAGGTGAACTCAGTTCAGCGTTCTTCTACGCGTCTCGTGCCATTGTCCTCAGGTGAGCCTTGTGTCTAAGCACAACATTCACATCGCCCTGCTAATCGTCAGCTTGCTCTGGCATGGACTGTCCAGGGCATCGTTGCGTCCTAGTAGAGTCTCGCCAGAAAACGGATCTAGAGACATCTGTGTGGAAGCCGATTCCGAATCGTACTACAGCGAAAGGCGTACTAATGGGTCTCGCTAGATCTGATACGGGGTAGCTGAGAGAGCCAGAATCTGTACTCAACAAAGAAGCTCGAATAGGCACCGATAACTCTGGAAGATGAGGAACTGGTGGCTTTTCAGTAAGCCATCTCAGGCGGTCTCACTTTCATGATAATATGTAACAGCTGCTCTTCTATGTAGTACTTGGTGCCTACAGACCTCATTACTGAAAATGAAGCCCTCGACTTTGCTTTATGCTATCAGATTTGCACAGCTGGTTTTGGCTTTCCCAATCCCAGCAATTATTTCAAACATGGCCTCCCACGCATGGGGCGAGGCATGTAGTCGCATCAGAACCACTAGCATGCCTATGCGTCATATGCCACCAGTCTCTTCCGTTAAGGATGTTGAGGAATATGTTGGACAGAAGACTGGGTTCGAATTTGATAACCGTCCAGTGTCACCACCCGAAAACATGCAGCCGTCATTCGCCCTGGCCGCGCCTCGGCCACTGAAGACCACCTACCTCCAATCGCTCTCTACGCAGCTGCGATCAGAACAACAGATTCAACAGACTGTGGATTTGAAACGGTCCATTGGGGCCACCGAGTTTCTTCCAGAGGCATGAAAGTGGCGAGCTTTACCTGAACGTCTTGGATCGCTGGCGACAGTCAGATCGATGAGATACAGCAAAAGTCGGATGCACTTGGGAAGATTGTACTTCTGGGCAATGTCTCTGCGGAAGATCTGTGGAAGGGCGTCGACGAACTGAACATGTGACTTATTGTCTCACGTGGAAGAAGTCAAGCTTCAATCCACAGACAGACATACAGCTGGTCCTGTAAGGAGGGCCGGCTTTGTCTCGCGGATTTGCTGCGAGACCGGGTCTGACGTGACTCCACTCGGCCTTCGAGCTAGTAGCGGATCACTCTACCGTTGACCATTGCTCTATTCTTTCTTTCTGTCACTGTACTCAGTGGAATGAATCAATTTGCTTCAATGACACGTGGCGATGACTGGCCCTACAGCTACCCACTTGGCAATGGCTTGTCGCCAGGCATAGTGAGCGCATATCGGTACTTCTGCAATGCTGCCGAAAGGGGTGAAGGTACTACTTCGTCTGTCGCTTAGTAATTTGGCGTTAACACACGAAAACATGGATTTTTGCTGTGCGCGACGCAGTACGTCCGAAACCAAGCACAGCAGCGTACAGCGCGTGGGCAAAGACGGTCCGCAGAGCCGGAAGAGGCTGCTCGACGTTTTCTCTAGTCGTGGCCACACGAGCCCAGGGACAATCTGAAAATAAGGACGTTGAGCTCCGCCAATCCAGGAGCGATGAACACAGCGACACCCAGCCAAAGAAGCTCCGAGCAGCCGAGTGTTCGCAGACGACGAGCGTCTTCCACAAATTTATGGTCCTAACTTTTAATATCTTCTGTAAATGTCTCTCTACGTTTCACCTTACCTTTCGCGGACTTATTGAAAAGCTTTGCGGTTCAATATAGGCGGTCATAACAGTGTGGACTATTTGATGGATCAAGGCTTCCTCCAGTTATGACATCCAAGGTTATGACGTCAATCTAAATAGCTCACTGAATAGTTGGGTTACGAGTTCTGACGTGAACAAACCCATGGCACGCCGCCCGTATGTTGACTGGATCAGCTTACGTTCCATCATTACGCCCGTACCAGCCGACACAAGGTGTCAACACGATGTGGTTCAAGATATCCTGTCTACGCTGGAAACTGTTTATGCTTCAAGAGAAAATTCCACAGTCTGGTCGCATAAGGAGGAGATTGAATCGATGTTGCGACACGAGCCGCAAACTTTGGAGGCGGAATGCGCGAATCCGATCATACGAGACTTCTGGAACACCCACGACGTACCCTACTGGGGCGTATGTCTTCACACACCTGTCAATCTTCACAAGACTGCCAGAGGGCTTGCCAAAGTACCAATCTTCTACGAAAACGACATACGAGTGAATGGAGATGACATACTCATCTGTACGTTTCATTCTCGCCTTGGCCTCTTTTTTACCCGTTCTCGACGAGACCGAACCGTGACAAACGTCCAAATCACATTCTCTCCTCCTCGGTCGTGCTGGGGGAAACAAATGGTGATCGACCGCGATATTCTTCAACAGGCCAAGACTCGCTCGTTCGTAGATATACAGGAGTAATCAAGCTGGTACTCCTCACATCGTTGATGTTTTGAAGGTTGTTTAATACAGATAGTTTTGACAATATCTTGGCTGCATGTACAGAGCGTCACATCGATGGAAACGTGATTACTGAATTAACTGTTGTAGTGCCTCTTCTCTTCGTTCCCATACTTCGGCTACGTGTGGCGTTGTCCCTCTGGGTGCCGCTGATCTTCATGAACCTGCCCGCTGCGGGTGCTCGTTGACCCTACAGAATCGCTGAAGCCCCTAACTACAACATCTTGTAACCGTGCTCAAGTTCAAATACTATTGTGATAACATCTGTGTGCTCAAACCTTCAACGTTGACGCATTGGGCGGAGAGGAAGACTTAGTTTAGCATATGGGCCGCGATGTTATGGCCGTCTTGAACCGCAAAATCGTTTGCCAAGTGTACGAAAGACAGTACGGGATGTAGAAAGACATCTACAAACAAATTCCAAAACTAGGACCATAAGTCCGGGGAAGTCGTTGACTGTCCACGAACCCTCAATTTCTTGGAGCTCCTTTGGCTGGATTTCGCTGCGTTGGTCGTTCATGGATTGGTCAAGTTCTAACTCGTTGTCTTCAGGTTGTCCCTGGGGTCGTGTGGCCTGACAGTTATCTTCTGACGTTGACCGCAGTTGAACATGGCCAACAGGCTGCCAACTCATCGGCACTGATTACAAGTCAGGTAATGGGCCAAGTAACGCACATGAATGACCAACTTACCTCTATTTCGACTCACTATCCTCCAATTGCTGTCGGGGAATTCCCCGAATTTGGCCACCCAGGAGGTGTGCTGGTCATTAGGCCACGCCTCGTAGGCAAACTGTTCAGCGCCGCTGACCTCGGGATGGATCATCATGATTCGGGTAACGGAATCTCCGAGTACGCCCTGAAGAATCGGTCGTTCTACGTCTTGATAGTTTGTCATCCCTGATGGATGGTATCGATGTGGCGGTGGGGGTGTTAAAACTGTTGTACTTTGACCCTGAGATATGCGCCAAGCAAACAAAGCCGATGCTCCTCTCATATACAGTTTCCAGGCTCGAAAAGATGAATTTCTTTTACATTTAGCATTCCCTGGCTCCATGAGAGGACCCATGCAAATGGTCAGTGTTTGAAATCCATTCTGTGAGGCCCATTCCTTGGTTTTGAAGTAATCTGTCCCGCTCCATAGGACCTGGTTGTTCTCCTGCCACACTTCGTCGAATTGTACACGTATCTCATTTGCCTCGGTTTGAGTGAGGTATTTTGGACAGATGTGCGAGACGAGGCTTTCATATCCTGTGAGGTCATCATTCAGCTGTCCAATAGGCAGCGGCTTCCGATGGCCAAGGTCGTCCATATGCTGATCAACAGCTTCCTGACTCTTGAAACGACGGATACAGGTATCGCAACCGAACTGAGCGGCAGGTAAGGTCACAGCCAACGGCTTCCGGTGGCCAAGGTCGTCCATGTGCTGATCAACAGCTTCCTGACTCTTGAAACGACGAATACAGGTGTCGCAATCGAACTGAGGGACCAAAGTCACAGCCAACGGCTTCCGGTGACGAAGATCTTTCATGTGCTGATTAGCAGCTCCCCGACTCGTAAATGTGCGGAGGCAAGTGTCGCAATTGTGTTGAAAGACTCGGTGTCCTGTGTCGACTACATGTTGGTCTCGATGCTCCTTTTTCAACCATGTTTTCGCACAGCTAGGACAAGCGAAACTCATTTCATGTTGTGGTGGTAATTGGGAAAACAACGACGAGCCTGTCTCTAGCTAGGAAGAAATCTTGCAAAGGAAACAGCTGAGAAAAGATCAAAATGTCCCTCTTGAAGCTTGATGTGAACGTGCAACAGCAACAGCACTGGCCTTGCTTCGAGACTCACAATGCACTTTAACAAGATGCCTAAGCCCACAAGCGTCACCAGGATAAACCAGGACTAGGATCACCAGACAACGAAGTTCTGTAGATACAGGATGGGCCAGCATGCGACAAGCCTGTGAAGAATAGGAACTTGGAAATTGGTAGGTCTCGAGTGCAAGTTTATCGACAACAGGATACGCGCAGCGGCCCTCGAAGTCGTACATGGATGGCTGGCGGAAGGATTTCATAAATATTTCACCAACCACTGGATGCTTGAACCTTGTGCCGAAAATCTACCAGGCCCTAACAGATCTAAGCTGCTGTGTGTGTGTTCCTGAGGCGGACTTAGGCTCGAAATTGCGTCTCAGGTTTCGTCTGTGCGGGGCGTTCTGTATTCACTGTTGACTGGCCAACACTTTGCTGAACACGACTGCACCGTCACTAAGCCGGCTGATGGGAGTCGTCAGATTCGATTTGGCTAGAAGAAGGTCAATACACCCATACTTTCGGGACCCGTTTCACAAGGCATGCTTATGACGGTTAGAAGCTATCAAGTGGCCGATCCCTGCGGATCCGTTGTGGCGAAGGCTGCGCAGCCACGACCGCTCAGCGCGTACGATATACAGGTACTGACATTGGTGCGACCAGTGATCGCGTCCAGCTGTTCTAAGTGTAGGTATCCCGATGTTGCAGTCCATCAGCCGGGGGAAGGGCATGGCATGGGTCAAGTCCGAGGACTGCTCTGCGATCCGAAGGTTTCCATGTCGGAAGTTGACTAACGCTGCACTGCTCAAGTTACCTCACCCGCTATGCTACGAGGAGCTCGTGATCGGCTAGGTGGTTGAGTGGTCCTTTGACACGCGGGAAGGGCGGCTAGGGCGGGATGTATCGTCGGGATACGCCCTGTGTCTAATGCTCAATCCAGGTCAATCTCGCTCCCTCGCCAACGTGTCTGACGGAGATTGGCCAACCAGAGCGATGGTCGAGGATTTCAGCGGCTGCAGTGAACCGCTTTCCGCCATGAATTGAGGCCTGATCTATCATGAAAACCGGGCCCCGCTTCTGTTGTCCGGCGACGAATGAGATGGCAAGACGTAAGTTACTTAGCAGGAGCCAGGTTAGAAAGAAACGCTGGCTACCCATACACTTCCAACGGCACACTGTATTCGTCCGTCAGAGTGGTACGGGCCCACACAACAGACTACCCCATTCTAATGCACAGATAACACGGCTTCCAGATCACCCTCGGCTGGGCGTGTCCACGACTAGAGCAGACATGCGCAGCCTCTTTCGGCTCTGCGAGCCGTCTTCACTCCAGTGTGCTGTATAAGCTGCTGCACTTGTTTTGGATGTACTGCGTCGTGCCAGCCCAAGTCCGTGCTGACCGCCATTGACGCCGAATCTACCCTCACACAGTATGCCAAACTGAGTCACCAGAAGCCGAGGGAAGTAGCTGCATTCTAGCTTGCGCCTGTCCGCGGCACGCCGGTTGACCGTGTCCGACCAGGCCTTGAAATCATTGCACGATTACACTTGACAAGTAAACGTACATAATACGCTCTTTAATCATCTGCCGCCGCGCAAGCTCTCACTGAGCGGCGCGATAGCAGCGCCGTTTTCCTACTTTTGGTGTGGGATCATTCAACTAGCTCTTGCGTTCTGCGGCAATGTTAGCAGTTGTGCATGCCGGCTATCCCGCCTGTTCCCTTGTGTCGACCGCTTCAATTTGCCCAGATGGTCCCGCGGTTGGACTGATCATGACGACGAGGAGTGGATACCTGTAATGGCCGTGACCTTGTTCATCCTCCAACAGGTAGGGACCATGAAAGTGTACCAAAGGGATGGCCTACATCATAACGCATTCTCAGTTGTGGCTGATTACAGGTTCTTGCGGATGATACAGGGACAGGCATAAATACAAGGCGTTCACTCGCAAGGTCGACAGGTACACTACATCAGCAGTACACTGTCTAGATACACTATGCTTAGCGACGTAAACCATATAGGAGAAACTGCCCTATTATACGGAGTACTGTATGACTAATTATCTGTGAGATCTCAGTCGACACACTGTGGTTTACTTGCACATTTCTTCTCTTGGTCCCCCCAAAAAGGGGGCGGAGAGAGAAGAAGAAGAAAAGGTAGGTTCCTCCAGCCGATTCGGACCCATCGCCTACTTCGAGGGACTATTACAATGGACGGATGGACCCGAACCACGTGATGGAATTTCTGCGTCTAAGTCAGTTTGTGTCCATTCGGTAGCAGATTGTTTTCGGCTGCAGATAGGCTCGCTATTTCCCATCTTGGCTTCCCTTGGTATCTGGCGTGATACTATCCGTATCTATCATTGGCTCCTCGTGTTGAAGTACGTACTCGGTATGGCTGGCGATAATTGCGTCCACCCTAAATGCAGCCGACATTTATCCGGCGGTACTTCCCATCGTCGAGGAAGTATCGGTGGCGGATCGGCTGATCCGGCCGGTCTAACAGTTCTTCCGAACATCTCAGCGCCCAAGCGGTGTACGCACGTGCCACGCCCCTCGGGAGGACTATCACCCACACGCACACGATCAGACAAGACAAGACAACCAACTGCTTACACGCCGGATGACAATCCAACCACGAGAAAACACCCGCCATGATGGCGGCCTCCACAAACTCGTACGTCTTGCGCGACGAGTACATCGACTCGAGGAATATTCAAGACAGCCAGATCAATGCTGAGCTCGCCTCAATCCGCACGCGTTTCG
This sequence comes from Colletotrichum cereale, assembly GCA_034509685.1. NCBI lineage: Eukaryota > Fungi > Ascomycota > Sordariomycetes > Glomerellales > Glomerellaceae > Colletotrichum > Colletotrichum cereale. Next base: position 12,662 of record JASUDE010000530.1, on the reverse strand, counting down.
ACGCGCTCATCCGCCGTATGGACGACTTGGACGCGAAATACGGGCAGAAGATGGCCTACATCCGAAACCAGAGCCTGCGAAACCCCAACCTTCCCATCGAGCCCATCGTCTCCCTCCGCAACGAGGGTCTCGTACTACCCAACCCGGCCGGCTTCCCGAAGCACGCAAAACAGTTTTACGCCCTGCGCAAACCCGACACTCTCCTCCGGGTCCATATGCTCGCCTACCTTGTCGACTTTTACGATGTTCAATGGCAAAGATGGGAGGTCTCGGACGGCGACGACAATACAGAAGATTACGAGACCTACGCGGATGAAGACGAAGACGAGGACGAGGGCAGAGCCACTACTGCCAAGTCGCCAAAGCTGTCTCTGTGGGGCGCCGTGCAGACGTATCCAAAGCTTGCCGTCAATGCTTTGGAGTCTATCCTAGGCCTGAATGAGCAAAACTTCATCACTTTCAGAGAGGCCGCGAGACTGAGATCGCCGCCCCAGGCAACAATAAAGAGGAGCCTACTGCCTGCGCCCGACCGCGTTGACGAGGTGGGACTGCTGGCGCCAGGGAAACGGGCGGCGAGCAGGCCGCTTACATGGGAAGACTTGATGGCGCCAAAGCAGCTGGAGAAGGACAGGAGTATGTCGACACGCATCGCCTGGGACCATGCAGCACCAGTGACGGCCACCGACAAAGTGTTGAGGCTCCCCGAGAGGGGAGCACGCTCGAGCGAGGGGAGCTCAACAAATGCCGACACTCTGTCGAGGGAGGAGAAGCGACCGTGGCACCGCACACCTTCTGATCCTTTGGGCCGCCTCCCGGCCTCTGCTCATGCAGAATGAAGCTGGTCAAGGTCGCCAGATACAACAGAGCACCCAGCGGCCACGTGGCGAACAACAGGCCCATGGAAAGAGGTAGATACCGCCGACTTGACTACCAATCACCAATATCGAGCAGAAAGCATTCATGTCAGTAGGTGTGGAGGTAGTACGGCCCGTAGCGGGCAGGGTCTGTCCGTCCGCCCGTCCTATCGGCTGTTGGACAGGCATATTATTTTTTACCAGCGATGCATAGGACAGGCGTTTGGTTTAAGTTTGACGATGCCTTTCGACTCACTTCAATTTAAATAATTTTTTATTTTTTTTCGTTTTCTAATCAATGCCACTCTTATTCTGTAACCCACCCCCTTTGACCGAACCACCCCCACATCCGAATCACCCGAAAATGCCGCATCCATCCCCTTCCATCAAGCTGCTCGTAAGTAGGGTATAACTCCACCACCCTATAAGCGACCCACCCCCACATCCGAACCATCAACATCACCACCATCACCACCACTTTCACCACCTATATCGCCAGTCTTGCCGCCCACCCATATGCAACTTTCGGCCTCACTGGGTAATTCCGATACGCTGGATTCATCCAGACTATCGATACTGTCGTCTGGCGACTGTTGCGACCGTTGGATATGGGCGATTGTTGCGAATCGACGGTTGGGCGATAGAGGGACCTTTTTCCTCTTACGGTTATGATGGTTATCCAACTGGGCCTGCAATGCCTTGTTCTGCTGCTCTAGAAGGGCCAGTCTGGATGCCTGGTTATCCCAGCCCTTCTGCACCTTTCTAGATAGGTGACGAATAGTATGGGTATCTAGCCCATCCTTGCCCAGCTGGTTTAATAGATGTAATTGATGCCGTAGATCAGCAGACCGATGAGGGGTTGACCATGGGACGATAGATACGGCTTTATCCCACTGCTGGCTGCCTATCTGCTGGCTGTCTTGCTGGCTGGAAGATGCCTTGGATACCATAGAGTTGGATAGAGGGCGTCTTATACAGACTGGCCATAACCCAGCTGACTTCCAGCCAGCCTTTATATTCTGGACTGTTATTGCTGCCTTCCGGGCATTGAAATAACAGTCCAGAAATGCCCTCTTGCCAGCAACAGTGGAATTAGTCACCCAGTCATCTAGATATCCAACCTCCTTTCGATAGGACTGCTTCAGCGGGCTATATACAGCCACATCTAGAGGCTGGAGGACGGCAGAGGAGTGCGGCGGTAGATATAGTAGATAGATGCGATACTGCCAGCATTTCCACATGAATTCAGTGGTTATGTGACTGTGATGCCCATCCAGCACTAGTAGTCTGGCCTCCTCTGGCTGGCTGGGAGCAGTCTGGGGGATAAAGACCTTTTCCAGCCATTCAAGGGCAGTCTGGTCGGTCGTCCAGCCATTATCAGAGTATGTGAAGTGCCAGCCAGCATATCTAGATAGGTTGGATGGGAACCACTGGCTCTGGACTGACTTGCCCTTGTATATAACCAATGGGCATATGGACCTCCCATCGGCAGATATACACTCAACGATAGATATCCATGCCCGCGAGCCAGGCTGCTTCTTTTGGGTATATCTGACTGCCGCAGAGCCCAGCACCAGCCCATTGCTGCCCTTGCCCTCAAGGATACCAGTCTCATCCATATTCCATCGGTTGGATGGATGGATACCCTGGATGGCAGGGATACTATCCAGTCGCTGGAAGAAATCGTGGATAACCTGGGGACTATGGGCTGCCCATCGCCTGGCATCGATAGCTCTGTTCCTCTGAGTCTTGATAGATGGGTTTCGCTGTAGAAATCGCCCTATCCACCTCTTCCCTAGAGGTTGTTGCCCATCGCCTATCATACGCTCTGCCAGTCCCTTCACTTGTTGATAGGTAAGGGACTTACCAAGGGAGTCTTGCTGGCAGATAAAAGCAACCAGGTTATCCTCTTGGGCCTGGGATAAGTGCTGCCTATGAATATGGGCAGTATTTCTACTCTGCCTGCCGTGGAATCGGTGTCGAAGGGTTGCGTATGGTATACCCCATATGCGAGCAGCAGTCCGGATAGTCTGGCCTTTGGATACGTCATCTAAAGCCTGTTGGAGCTCAAATTCGGTATATTGCTTCATTATAGGTTATATATGGTATTCTGAAAAAATGGCGTTGTTTGGATGCGAATGGATAATGTTATGATAGTTTGAAAAAGGTGGTGATGTTGATGGAAGGGTATGGATGCGGCATTTTCGGATGGTTCGGATATGGGGGTGGGTCGCTTATAGGGTGGTGGAGTTAGATGACTAACTGTAACTATTCACTTAGTTAGATTAAACTATCACCACATAACGACTACTCTTCACAAAGGTGAAAAAAGGCTTCTAAGAGCAGTCCTTACAGTTAGCTACTGCCTAGCACCAAATTCAACTCCTCTAGGCCTGGGTTAACGATACTATTAGCAGGAAGAGGAAGGCTGTTTAATTAGACCTAAATACGAAGTTCGCAACAATCAGAGAGGTGTAACAAGCGCAAATTGAGGCTGGTGATATTAAGAGTAGTACGGCTGAATCTAGCGACTCTGAATTATCTAGTGAGGCCGAAAGCTGTATTGAAGTAGCACCAACAGCTAGTTAATAAAGTGAATAAAGTGGTAGTGGTAGTTGTGATGGCATTATTTTTGGGTGGCCGAAAAGCAGGGGTGGCCGAAAAGTGGGTGCTTTGACTTAACTGTAACCTACAGCCTAGGGGATTCTCTAAGGCTGTCCCTACTTAGACTTATTGTAAAAGGATACAGTAGTTAGAGACAGTAATGTACTGTAATTAAAAGGTAGGTCCTGTTAATGGCAGAGACTGAATCTTAGCCCTTGTGACGGGCTGAGCCCGTCTAGGCCTTGTTGGTCATCGCAGCCAGGACCCTGGAAGACTGGTTTGGATAGACCGGAGAGAACACCACGCACACAGCGCCTGCCCGCCCTAATTAGACCTATAGCCCCGCAATAACTCTAATCGAAGGGCCTGCACATTAATTAAGCCTAATCAGGCTAATAGATTAAAGGTAGCCCTAATCCGACGCCATGGCCCCCCGTGGCGTCGGGTTACTCTACTATATAGGCTATGTAAGGCAAGAAAGGAAAAGCGCGCAGGCCGCGTCGCTCCTTGACGCGAACGTTAATTAAATTACGTCGTTCGTAACGCTGTCATTGTGACACCGGCACGAGCTGTAAGCAGGGTTGTTTGCCAGATGGCGAAAAAAAAATGAAAAAAAATAGGGGGTAGTAAAAGGCGCCGATGTACTTGTACACTAGATCGCGGCACGTTTTGCTTGGCTTCATCGTAGGCAAGTACTGCTGAACGGCAGCCGCAAGGTCTCGGGACATGGCCGAGTTCAGGGTAATATACCGCCAATTCGCCGCCCGTTAGAGTGCGTCGAATCCTGCGATCAAAGTACCTGTACCTATGACGGCCAGCTACAACACGCGACACGCCGTGTCAGGGCGGGGTTCCGAGGAGATATCTCGTGGCCTGTGCGGCACGCCGAGGGGGCAAACCTCGTTTCTCACAATGATCTTCTGGCGGCTTTCCTCGCCCAATTTTCTCGTGGAGGTCGGAGATGATATCCGACAGCAATCCCGATCCAGACGATCGTTGCTTTGTAGGCTGGCTATCCGAGCACTCTCCCCAGATGAGGTACATTCCCCATCGAGGTATCCTTGCTACCCTCGTCGGCAAAACTCTTGTGCCTTCTGCCTGCCGCCAACCCTACTCTGATCAACCCGACAGCATGCTGCAGGCCCATTCAAGTATCGGTTGGGTGCATGTCCATGGGGCTTCACCATAGCGACGGCGCGCAAGAAGGGCACTTCCACCCTTGACAATCCCCATTGCCTGTTTGGTGCCAGTAATGTACTCGTGTGTGCACAAACCAGCTGCCATTCATGCCTTCTGGGCGGTGTTTCTGGGAGCCCAGGAAAGAAGTGGGCAGCGAACACACAAGTTGTGGCGACTAATAACAATTACCAACAAGCCTTGCTCCATATCTACTAGTCCTCCGTGCACTGAGAACTGAGCCGCACATCAAACTCCTACTTCTTATATTCATCGCAGTTTGTGCTTTCCCGTCGTCGCAGCTATCTCACAACGATATACATTCTACGAGATCCAGCTAAATATGATTTGACCGCACACGTTAAACGTGTGCATGTTCATCCTGTCGTCGTCGCGGCTTTCTAACCCTGCAGGTATCTGGCTCCGCCACAGTCAGCCCTGTCGTTGTGGCGTTTTCCAGAGGGAAATAAGCCTTAAATTGGCTCAGCCCACCTAGCTTAAGCAATGCGAAGTCTCCATTCGATCTTTTTTTGCTGTAAACCCCGCCTGCTTCTAACGTTCATCCATACCCAGTACAGACGGCGTTTCATCCGACGACACATTTAATTCGTGGTTCACTGGGACCGACTGGCCTCACACTTGAGGCCGTCGCCATCGACCAGCCATGGATAATGAAGTGGATTTATTCGCTTATGCCCAACAATGCCAAATCTTCCACGAGAGTGATCGCGCCCGCGACCAATGATCCAAGTCAGATTGAGCCCAACTGCCATACACCAGGGTGGCAGTCAAATGTAGATAGAGGTTGAAGTGTAAAGTGGGTAATTTGGGGACAGCTGTGCAATGTAGACAGTTGTCCACAGAGGGAGGGACGACCGGAGTGGGGCCATTATCGGAGCCGCGGTTTACCCGCGACGCGAAGGACTAGGAGGGAACGGACTAGCGTACCGCACACTGCAGGGTAGTGGGCCGGCGGTTGGAGCCCAACCAATGATCGAGACAGGCGAGACTGAATGAACAGAGTGAGACGGCCACTTAAGTGACACAGTCCCCCCTCGAGAGAGCAAAAACTGGTGCTAGCTTTCTCTTCCACTTTCATTCCATATACGGAACCAGAGGTGGAAGTATATATACGGCATTGAATCGGTGAGTATCCATAATTAGATCAGACAGGAGGCTGGATTGAGACAGTAACCCTGAGGGTTGCTCATCTGCTTTGAGCAGGCATTGACGAGAGTTAGTTCGACAACATCGGCGAGGAGACGAGTCTTAGCATCCACTGGAGTGGCCGTCTTTAGGATACGTCAGCCGGAGGCGCTGTGCTGGTCGGGAGAACAGCGTAGGATGGCTCGGAGAGAGTCAATAGAACCGGGTAGGTGATTTCTCAAACATATACACGACGGGAGGAGAGTACTTGGTTGATCTGTATCTGCAGAGGCCTTGAGGTCGGCTGCCATTCATTGTCTTAAGCAGTGGTGCGAGATGGATCTTCGCATACCAGTGGAACGGAACAGCGTTGTATTGAGGGACCACGGGCTCTCGCCTCATTTTTGCCTGGCTGATGAAAGCATGGCGCTTGGACTGACAAGGATCGGGATGAGTGTTCAGCTGTGGAATTGCATTCAACTTTCTGTTGCTGTGTTAGGACATACGGTGTTGTCGTTTACTGGGATGAACGGCTTCGGTCCGGCGTTGCTGCCGTTGCAGTTAGAGGCAGCCATGGGCCGTATTTGCATGGGTGCAGTGCCTCATGGTGGTTCAGTGTACGACGAGATGATCGGAGCAGTAAGTGCGCTTGACGTTGGAGTTGTGTCCAGCGGTGGGGGCTGGGATCAGACCGGTGCCTTGCAGGATTGGTTAAGTGTGACTTTAGAGGAAGGGCCAGTGAACTGAGTCGAGTGACTGTGACGGATTCTTAGTCCTAGTAGGTGATGGTGATGATGATGGTGGTTCAGATGTAGGGGTGGTTCAAATGTAGGGTGGGTGGGTTACAGCAGAGCTTCAGGCGATAGCAACGGCATTAGAGTCCCTCTCGGAGAGAGTCCGTTGTCAGAGGTGCTGGCAGTCCGAGTGAAGAAGTCAACGATAGGGACACTTAGCTGAAGGTAGGGGTAGTGGTGTAATAACATTCGAATCTGCCCTCACTATCGTGGGCGAAATAAGGGTTTTATCCCTCATCTATCTGACTAATAGGGGCCCACCGGCGGCCCACCGGATCCCCCTTATCAGGCACCTGACATCCGTCACCTTGTCATATACCTGATCACCAGCAGCAAAGCCGCCGTGCTATCAATAAGCAGACCTCGACAGCAGTTAGGTCAGCAGGAGATCCGTCGTATCTACGAAGCTATCAGTGTTCTCGAAAACAGAGGCAACAGAGTGCCACTCTTCTGGCTTCCGGCTGGGGTGGAGTCGAAGCTACCCGACAAGGGAAACCACCTAGAGGGAAGCCAGTCAGGGCTTTCTCAACCACGCTTAGGAAGGCGTTAGAGAGAGTATCAGAGACAAACCCAGGAATACCAGAGTGGGTCAGAAAGTTCTCAAAGAGGGTCAACTCTGCTCTGCCAGGAAAACACACACGGCAGCTATACAACTCATTTTCATGGAAGCAGGCCAGCATAGTGGCCCAACTACGGACGGGGATGGCAAGGCTCAACTGGTACCTGCACCAGATCGGGGCAGCCACCTCAGATCAATGTGCATGCAGACAAGCAGCAGAAACAGTTAAGCATTTTCTCTTCTGTTGTACCTAATAAACAGCACAACGCGCACCAATGATCTAACAGACTAATACGCACAGAGGTAATCTGTCATTCTACTTAGGTGAGAAGGTCACATTCAACCCTGACGACTAGTCGCCATGCATGGACGTCGTAAGAGAAAGAGTGAAGTTTACCATGGCAACGGGACAACTTGAAATGCAGATCAACCAAACATAGGACAAGAACAGCACAACATCACATCACTACATAATACTTACCACCAACTAACCCCTCACACACCCTCGTGCCACCAACAGCAGGGCTTGCTTCAGCCGCCAAAGACAGGTACCTAAACACTTGGAGGAGTTAACTCCAAGAATACCTACTATGTACTAACCGCACAAGAAACCGCAAAGTTTAGAAGGAGTAACCAAAGATAATACAGACGGAAATAGATCTTGCTTATAGGCTTATCTAAGACCAGGGTAAACATTCAACAAGAGGAGCATATAAGATAGATATAAGAGCCCTTTATGGCTTAGCCAGGGCGTAATAAACTCTGTGTGTGTGTGTAGTCAATCTGTCAATGGGCTAGTTTTGTACGAAGCCGGAAATGGCTCCGGCTGCACGGTTGCTGCAATGGTACGGGTCCAACCCAAAGTGGTTCCTCCGTCTTTATCAGCATGCAGAAATGACCGGAAGCTGAATTGGTTCTCCTTGGAAGCCAGAAATAGCTCAACAACCGTCCCGGTCGCTGGGTTGGGTCAGGCCAAGAGCCAGTTTTTGCTTCCCACTTTGAACGGGGTTCCATATTTTGCGATGAAGTTCGCCGACGAGAACATTCACAAGTGACTGCGATTAATTGAAGGCAACGAACCGGAAACTGATTCGGTCGCGACTGTACCCTTATTTTCGAATTTTATAAGGCGCTAGACGTCGAATTCAGCCCTAAATCTACGATCCAGTGCCAACGTCAGACGCATCCCAGACGCGGCCGGGCCATGAACTGGCTTCTCCCTCGTTGGGCCGCGGCCTACTGCGAGCAGTACTATCCTAGAGGAGAACCTGTGCATATTGCCGTGCGTCCGGAACTTGCTCTCGGCATCTTATATATATCTTTACTTGACCGGCTTCTCATGCGCTATACAGTACTGTACAGAGTGTTGACTTGCAACAGAACCAGCAATGGCACTTTTCTTTCTTATCATTATCGCCACCTTTCACTGGCTCGCCGATGCAATATGTGACTCTGAGAATATTGCGAGATGGAGTCCTAACCCGGGCGATACCTTTGACAGCGCCCTTCGCCCACTCGAGATCGATGCATCTCTATTTCGGAATCTTAACAATATCACAGGTGGGATTGATCGAATCGATTACGTATCTACCTACTGCGTTCCATATATCCCATCGCTCTCAAAGAATTATTACACTACGTCTGGAGTCCGCTTCTTCACTTTGCCGAGTCCTACGTCCGGCGAATTCTCAACCGATCCAAGTCGCCCACAACGCATGCTAACGACAAAAACACCACTGATGGGCATTCAAACCACTACTACTTCCTGTGATACACAGAAAACAGAGGCATTCCACACTACGAGCCTCTCTCGAACATCTAATAATCTGTCAACAAGTACACCGAGTACAACCACCAATAACGAAGCTACAGCTACTATTCAACTGTCCAAGCGGAGGTGCTGCGCGCAAAAAGTCCGAGATTCAGACATTATCAATGAATTCCAAGCACTAACCAGAGACTTTTGCGATAAGTATGGTATCCTTAACTATTACTCTGGGCCAGCGCCCAATAATGGTACTGGAGATGTAGAAAGAAATGTCGCAGGGGAGGATTTCATATTTTCCATTGGCTGGCTTGCTCAATGCGTTGATTTGCAGGTGCAAAACGGACTTCAACCCACGATACTCGACAAAAAAATCTCCTGCGAGTCATTGATGATGCAGAATCTAATGGAGTGCGGTAACAGGACATCAAATGGAGGTTATGTCGACGTTGGCTGCCTCAGATTCTCATCAAGAGCCAAGGGGTGGGCCTTGGATGGTACATAACAAGAACACGTTGTTACGTGATTTGTCATGCTTCAGCGACCTTAAATGCGGCGCCCCATGCCTTTGAAAAGGCTTGCCGCTAGCTCCTGACTGGCACAACCACTATCACGAGCAGGTGGTATTGGTGGCATAATTGACAGAGAGCTTCGAGTCGTCAATAGTACTGCTAAAGAATGTTCTCAGTTTGGAATGTGGGCCGGCTTGTCTGATTCTCCTCCAGCTCGAAAAGCTCAACTTGCACCGCCAGATTTAGTCCCATGAACTCAGCCAAGCTGTATGGCAGATGACTCATGTTCGATATATTTTATGCAAATGTCCCTCATTCGCTTGGGGATCTTTGGATTAGTTAACCTTGACAAGGTAAAGAAGTCGAACAAATCAAGCCAAGCGCTCATTTAGCACAACTGTTGCGATGCCTATCATCGCGGGACCGATCGGAGTTATCGGGCTTAACCCCGATAGCTCGGCGGCGGAACAACGGTTATTCCGCCGCAACCCCACCACGGTCTCCACCGTGGTTGGAGTGGTTATTACCCGCCCACTTCAACTAGGCGGCCCACGATAACTTCACTCCTTAACGCATAATTGACTCAGTGGATTTACCCCCTTTATTCGTTCATTTCCCTATTGATACGTACGGTTAACCGTATCACCCACCTGTGATACCAACAACAACCATGTCTCTTGTTAAAAACGGCCGCGTCGATCTATTATTCGGGGCCTAGTTCTCGTGTCGCGGTTTCCTCGGGTGCCTCGACGAGCTCGTCATCGCCCGTGTTTTGTTTTTGTCAAGCTAGTTCTATGAAAAAGGGGTATGTAGGAGGATGAGGGATTTCTAGATGGTTCAAATGTGGGGTGGGTGTCACGAGCAGGTCAAGGCAACCAACTGCGCCACAAAGCAAAAGCTTCGATAATGATGCACCTGCATCATTTTCCCTTGTTCTGCATTATATAGCTACACACCGGTTAGACGCCTACCACTGTAAGCGATCGGGTTGTGACAGTGGGGTGGTTACCATTACGTTCGCCATACGGCACCGGGTCGTTATCTGCACGATTTGCAATCACGCAATACAGCCCCGTCGAGGCTCATTTCCTCCAGACCCACCAGCTCACGGGACCAACACTGGGTGCTTTGGTCTACCTAACGCTAGTGCATGCCTCCCCTGTTCATGAGTAAGCAATCAAATAGTCCTTCAAGACACTGCGGGGTAATAACCACAAGAGATGTCAACCAGATGTCTTTGTATTCTAGCTTTGCTTAACACACACAGGCGCTTCAGTGTACTTCTTTTTTAACCCTAACAATCATAACAATGACTACTGATGAGATTGATGCAAAAGGTGACACACTCCTTGTCCTCGAGGGTTACGACGCTTCGCTGGTCGAAGGTGGCACCATCTCGTTGTGGCCTAATCATCTACCGCAGCACCAGTCCCTTGGATCCAAATTCGGCGAAAGAATTCTGCAGCTCATGGTCTCTCAAGCCGGGTTGAAAGAAATAATGAAGAGAGAAGACGAAGAAACGTTAAAATGTTTGCGAACAGACAAATTGCAGGCTGGTACTCGGTTCTCTTCCAAAGTACAATCAGGACAAGATGCTGTCGAACTTACGATATCTACGAGATTAGATATAGTACCGGCTATCCGAAAGCGCCTCTCGGGCATCTAAGATAGGGAATCCCGACGTAATTCTGGCTCTCTGATAGGCCCATTTCACCGCCAAAGTGGGGCGATCCTTCGGCGAACCCACGGCGAATTCTCCGTGGTTTCTCCGTGACATTTCCGTGTAATTCCGCCACATTTGACAACTATATATCTTATTTCCGGTCACTAATGTTCCTAATACACCTCTGCAAAAGGTGGGTCACAGAGGATATAGGGTCTAATTGCAGTTAAAGAGGTTGTGTAGAACAGGAGATAAAGATACGTGAGAGACTAGTTCAAACAAACGCCAAAGCGACAGAAACTCGGAAGAAGTTGAACAGGTGTGCGGCTTGATGTGCCACCCGCTTGCCTGTGTGGCAATCAGCTGTGATTGACGCCCTGGAAGAAGCGCCTGCCAAGCCATCCAGAACCAACCGCTACATCCCAATCACAAGCAAGATCGCTCGGTTGAATATGGTGCCGGGCTGTAGGTAATCGCTGTGTCGCAAACAGGCGTACGTTGATAACATGTAGCTGCTTCCCTTGATTTCTGGGTCAGGAGTTTGGCGTACTGTGAATGCAAATTCAGTGTTAAACGCAGAAGACATGGACCTGGGGGGTCTGCACAGACCCAGTACATCTGTTAACAAGCACAGCAACTTACAGCGCTTGCGAGGTCTCTGTCCCATCGGTGTACGTCCTCAACTCCAGTACTCAGCTCCTTCCCATCAGAGAAAACCTCAGCTCTGGTTTTGAAAATCTGGATACTACATTCGGTTAGTCTCCAGGTCTCGCTACCAAAAGCCAGCGCGGTGCCTTCCCCAAAGGCCATATGCCAGTTCAGTTCTGTGCAAGCCGGGTGGTAATGGCAGGCTCGTCCCTTGCGCATTAGAGAGCCCTCCTAGAAGCCCCTCCCTTAGCATCGCGGAACATCCGACTGGGTGACTGCGCATTAGATCATGACCATGGTCGCTGACCAAGTCATACGTGGTATGCCACCGACCAGGCACTGACCCCACAGTGCCCTGGGACGGACTGGTTGGTGGCCAAGGGCCATCGGAGGGACCTGGAGAGCAACTGGTTCAGAGTACTCCACCTGCGGGCCCGTGCACGCCTGTATGGTGTAGCTACGTACCTATCCGACCAAGCTTCCATGCAAGTAGGAGTTGAAAGTACTTGTACTACAGGAACGTGCCTGTGCTATGTAGCCACATGAATCATGAGTTGAAAGGTCGCCAGCAGGGTAGAGCGACTGGGGAATCTATGGCTTGTTTCCGATTGGTTGATTGTCTATCATTGATTCACCACCCATCTTGGGCCGCACGCTTTATCATCGTTAGTTTGTCGCCATCACACCATCACATCAGACCATTTCCTCTTTGAGGACCTGATCACAGGAGCCCATGGGTTCTCTGTTGGGCGACGCTAGGCCCCGCACTCCGGGCCCCGGCCACGGCTCAGGAGGTCAACGCACACAACGCGCTATCCCTGCGACAGACGACCCAGGATGCCTTGCTCAGGGTGAGGAATCAATCCACGACTTCCACGACATTGATCAATATATTGACTTCAATCCACGTCAACGTCAATCCACGTGGCGTGCTGTTACGT
>JASUDE010000529.1:0-32269 GCA_034509685.1 Colletotrichum cereale | reverse complement strand
CCGGTCTCCCTTCTTCCGCCTCTTCCTCTACCGTGGTCCCTCCCTCTACCCTCTCATCCCTCTCTCGCTCCTCGAGTCGTCTCTCCTGTGAAGCACGCGACAACCCCTCCGCCCCCCTCCTGCTTCTCAATCCAAGACTTCTCTTGCGTAGCCGTGTACGAACATTCCCCCCCTCGTCACGCGCAAGCAAAAAACAAGAAACCATGAGCGAAGGCCTCGTCAAGAGGACGTCCTCCTCGGAGGGCGCCCACGATGTCGAGAAGACGGGCTACCACACCCAGACCTACGATAGCGAGAATGTCAACATCCGCGGCATCGAGACTAGCGAGGACACGGCGCTGCACCGCGGCCTCAAGGCCCGCCACATCACCATGATTGCCATCGGCGGCGCCATCGGTACCGGTCTCATCATCGGAACCGGCAAGGCCCTCGCCCAGGCCGGCCCCGGCTCCGTCTTCATCTCCTACACTCTCGTCGGTTTCATCGTCTTCCTCGTCATGGCTGGTCTCGGTGAGATGGCCGCTTGGCTCCCCATCTCCTCCGGCTTCACCGGTTACGCCTCGAGATTCTGCGACCCCTCCCTCGGCTTCGCGCTTGGCTGGACGTAAGTAGTCCACAATATCCCTCCATCCTCCTCCTCTCCCTCGCACATGCGCTGACCCGTCCGTCCCGCCTCGCAGTTATTGGTTCAAGTACATCATCGTCACGCCCAACCAGCTCACGGCCGCCGCCCTCGTCATCCAGTTCTGGATCCCCCGCGAGACCGTGAACCCGGGTGTCTTCATCGCCATCTTCCTCGTCGTCATCATCGCCGTCAACTACTTTGGCATCAAGTTCTTTGGCGAGTTCGAGTTCTGGCTTTCCAGCTTCAAGGTCGTCACCATTGTCGGAATCATCCTCTTCTCCTTCATCCTGGCCCTCGGCGGTGGCCCCGACCACGACCGCAAAGGCTTCCGCTACTGGCAGGACCCTGGGTATGTCTTCTTTTTGCGCCGGATCAACAACTCCTATATAATCGGGCACGCGTACTAACATCCGTCTCAAGTGCTTTCAAGGAGTACCTCGGCACTGGCTCAACTGGCCGCTTCCTGGGTTTCTGGTCTTGCATGGTCAACGCCACGTTTGCCTACCTGGGCACTGAGCTCGTCGGTGTCACCGTCGCCGAGGCCCAGAACCCCCGCAAGACCATCCCCCGCGCCATCAAGCTCACCTTCTACCGCATCCTCTTCTTCTACTGCCTGAGCGTCCTCCTCATCGGCATGCTCGTCCCCTACAACTCCCCGGACCTCGCCTTCGCCAACAAGTCCCAGGCCGGCGCCTCCGCCTCGCCTTTCGTCGTCGCCGCCAAGCTCGCCGGCGTCAAGGTCATCCCCCACATCATCAACGCCTGCATCTGCGTCTTCGTCTTCTCCGCCTCCAACTCGGACCTGTACATCGCCAGCCGTACCCTCTACGGTCTCGCCTCCGACGGCTCCGCTCCCGCCATCTTCAAGCGCACCGACAAGCGTGGCGTCCCCGTCTACGCCCTCGGCTTCTCCTCCCTCTTCGGCCTGTTGGCGTTCATGAACGTCTCCAGCGACTCCAAGAACGTCTTCGCCTACTTTGTCAACCTGACAACCATCTTCGGTCTGCTGACCTGGATCTCCATCCTCGTCACCCACATCTGGTGGTGCAAGGCCCGCAAGGCCCAGAACATCCCCAACGAGATCCTCCCCTACGCCGCTCCCCTCGGCATCTACGGATCCTACGGCGCCCTGGCCGTCTGCATCATCGTCGCGCTCACCAAGAACTTTGACGTCTTCGTCGGCGGCAACTTTGGCAAGGAGAAGTACAAGACCTTCATCACCGGCTACCTCGGCATCCCTCTCTACCTCATCCTCATCTTCGGCCACAAGTTCTACTACAAGACCCGCGGCGTCAAGGCCCACGAGGCCGACTTCTACACCGGCAAGGACCTCATCGACCGCGAAGAGGATGAGTTCCTGGCGCGCAAGGCCGCCGAGAAGGAGGCCAACGGTGGCAAGGGCGGCAAGGGCGGATGGATCTACAAGAACTTGCTGTCTTGGCTGTTCTAAGCACAATAACGAAAAAGAAATAGTGTAATGTGAGAAGGGGAAGAAGGGGGGGGAACTGTTGCTGTCGTTTCATGAATAACATGTCCTGCGAATATACCACGGCGTGTTGGGTCCGCCTAGTCGTTATGTAGATATCCCAATCTAGACCAACAAAGAAAGATATTGTCTATTCTGCGCACCTAGTCACTCATTCTAGCCACTTGAAGGTTTTATTTTTATTTTTAAGGCCAACAAACTTTTGTGACGTGTGTATGTGTGTGGACTCGCGTGTGGACTCGGAAACTCACGGCTTTGTAGAGGCCAACTCGGAACTGAGCCGAGTGGGGGGGTTTTGGTGTGCGACAACTACGCGAGGTGACTCACACGATCAGCTTTATGGACCCAAACAAGACAAGGTTTTGCATCCTTCAGACAACAGGTCAACCCAAGCACAATAGCTCAGGGGTAGAGCGCTGGGCTCATAACCCAGAGGTCCCTGGATCGAAACCAGGTTGTGCTAGAGTTACTTTTTCCTTTTTGCTTTTCCGTCTTACACTCGCTTCCTTGGCTGCACGGCCATAATGGCTAGCCTGTTTGCAGGATGCTGCCAAGCCTGCGATGACACGACGTTGCTCGGACTCAACACGGGCACTTTTCCTCGTGGCGGTTGAGGGGGGCTCGTCTAGTCAGTCAAAACAAGCAGCGGCACCCTGAAGAATCACCATGAGCTAGATGCAGAAATTAGTCGGAGCACTTGATCAGCCCGGCAATACCGGTGGTTTACCATTGTGCTGGCGAAGGGAGCTCGACCTGGATGGAGGGAATGCGCCAACTCTCCTATTTTAGTCATTGATAATTGTGGTCCCCTCATAGAAGCGTACTGAACCCTCATGATAGACCAGGAATTTGAAGAAGCACATAGTATGCAAGTCTGTTCAGCTTGAAGAATATGTCCGGATATCTCTCATCATGGCATCACCCCAAGGCCATCTCGTAAGAAACCCGACAATTCAGTGCCCAGCAACGTCCCCAATCTCAAAGTTGGGCGTTATGTATGGGCAAACCTTTGACCTAGTAAGGGTCCTCTGCTCATACGCGTAGGCCAGCCCGATAAGCGTAGCCTCCTGGAAATTTGCGCCGAGAAAGCTGATGCCAAATCTGCAGGTTGTCAGTCAAAATGGGGGTTTTTTTTTTTTTTTTTTTTTTTTTTTGAAAATGACATCTGAAGCTTGTATCATGACGAACAGCGACGGCGATATCACTTACGGCACATGCGGGCCGGTGGCTACCAAGTCGCCCCTCCTGGTCCTGGTCACCGTGGTATTCGCGGGGTAGAATCCCAGCGGGACCGTCACAACGGGGGCCCCGACGATGGCAGCCCACGTGCTCGCGAAGCTGGTCGGCAAGACGACGGCGTCAAGGTCGTGCCTCTCCAGCGTCCCAAACAGCCCGCCCTCGCCGCCGAGGAACTGGCTCTCTTGCCACGCGGCCCAGAACCGGGGGTCGGTGTTGTTGAAGCCCTGCTCGTCGAGGGCCGCGTCCCACACGCCCGTGTCGCGATCGGGGAAAGCCTCGGGCGCAAAGGACTGCGTGAACGCTCGGACGTCGGCCAGGGACGACAAGTTGTTCGGGTTGACGCTCAGCTCGGCGAGATAGGAGGCCAGGTTCGATATGAAGTCGGCGTTGAGCACGATGGTCTCCGAGTTGGACGCCACGAGCTTGTCGGCGGCGGTGAAGTTTGCGTTGTCGACGATGGTGGCGCCGGCTGATCTGAAGACGTCCAGAGCCTCCTCGAAAGCGCGCGTCTCGACGCCGGTGGTGTTGTCGGAGAACAGCTCGATGGCGTTGCGCGGGATGCCGATGCGTGCTCCGCGGAGGGCGCAGGTGTCGCAAGCCGCCGGGTAGTCGGGGACCTCGCCGTTGTTGGGGATCGCCGAGGTGTAGTTGTCGTTTGGGTCCGCGCCGGCGATGGCTTGCAGGATGTAAGCCGCGTCCTTGACGGTCCGCGCCATCGGCCCGATCGTGTCTTGGTGCTCGCTGATGGGGATGACGAGGTGTCTCGAGGTGAGACCCACGGTCGGCTTGATGCCGACCAGGTTGTTGCGCTGGGCAGGAGAGACGATTGAGCCGTCGGTCTAGAACATGTTACATGTCAGCGCGAATCAGCAAGGCAGTGTGCTGTGAGCTTCGACACGACACAAACCTCGGTGCCTAACGCGGCGAGAGCGAGCCCCAGGTCGGAGGACACCCCACTGCCGCTGGAACTTCCACTCGGATCTTGTTGAGGATGGTAAGCGGCGTACACTTGGCCGCCGTAGGCAGACCAGCCGTTGCTACTGTTGTTGCTCCTGAAGTTGGCCCACTGGCTGAGGTTTGTCTTGCCGAGGATGATGGCACCGGCCTCGCGGAGCTTCTTCGCCATGAAGCTATCCTGGGGGACCTTGGCACCGACGAGCGCCCAGGACCCTGCGGTGTTGTTCATCTGATCGGCGGTCGCGATATTGTTCTTGATAAGAATAGGGATTCCATGGAGCGGGCCCTTGATGGCCCCTTTGGCCCGCGAGGCATCCAGATCTGCAGCGATGGAGAGCGCCTCGGGGTTTACCTCGGTCACGACGTTAAGGGTACCATTCACCTGGTTGATGCGACCGAGATAGGCGTTGACCAAATCGACGCTAGTGAAGAGGCCCTTTTCAAGGCCGCCGGCCAGGTCGTCGATTGTCACATCCAATAGGCTAGGAAACGGAACACTCTTGACTGGAAACAAAGGTCAATCGTTGCATTGAGGACGAACTCGACACGATTGAAAACGTACCACTCAAGGAGGCCACTATGTTGGCGACTGCTAGCCATATGAGTGCCGCAGCGACGAGTGAGCGCTGCATGGTCATGGTGCGATGAGAGCGTAGGAGGGGAAATCGTCGACGGTTCAATCGACTGAGAGACATCCGAGCACTCCGAAGATACATGCAAATGGGCTCGGATCTATTACAAATACCCCGAGGTCCAAGCATGGCGTGCCGTCCCCGGACCCCCTCTCCCCGCCTATATGGCCAGCGCGATGCAACGCTGCGTCGCTCACAGGATCTCGCCGGCACGGCCCCGAGCGGCGGCGACGACGCTGATAAGAGACGTCCGGGATCATAAACCTCCGAGGGCGCGGCAGCTTTACGTCGTGCTCATCCCAGAAGGGCAGCTCGATGTGATCAAACCGGCAGAAGGAAAATAGTCATGAACGTACAAGGTTTGGGGTCTGCTCCGGAGATGCTGATGCAAAACGACAGGCAGAGACGCACCGCAGGCTGAGCAATCGCTTACCGCTGGATGATGAAATCCGATGAGCGCAGGAATCCTTCGGTGGCTTCCAAGCCTGTTGGCGAGATACATACCAAGTACTCTGTAGAATACTAGAGATAATTTAGCAATTAGTTAGTAAGTTCTTAGTGATACCTTGAGTATTATATATTCATAAACGACTCAGTAAGATATCCAGTCAGGTAACCATGTCAAAATCTCTACATTGATATAAACCTACCTTTTAGCCTATTATACCGTATCTTCGCTTCAAAACGCTCTACTAACCACCTAAAAGCATTGTGGCGTCGTGCGCCGTAGCGCGCCACAGCCCTGTTGTCCTGGTTCTCCTGTGACGTTGATAACCACTCCTTTAACGCTCTAACAAACCGCCTCTCCAGGGGTTCTATTAAAGACCGCACCCGCCCAGGCCATTTATTTGTCCCGTCCCGTTCGGTTCCTCTCTCCACGCAAAAGCAAGCAAGCTCCCGGCAATGGTCGCCTCATCTACACTGTGGTCGAAACTCTACTTTCCGAGGTCCATCCCAAGCATCGTTGCCAATCAACACCATCTGCTCTACCAGCAAGCCTCGGCTAGGCTCATCACTAACCGACCCCCCGCCGTGCCCTCGGCAACTCGTCTGAGATCGCAGCCACCAAACGGCGCGCCCCCCACCCGGCGGCCCTTCATGTCCCTAGCGGCGCGGCCCGCTCCGCAGGAACAGCAGCCGCCGCCTGGCTCCATCAGCGGCAGCGACTGGGAGAGGCTTTCGCCCGAGGCAAAGATAAAGTGGCTCGGGGACGACAAATGGGGCTGGGTGGTCTACCGGTGCTCCTACGGCAGGGAATTTGACGGCGCCTGGGACGACCTCAAGCGCCGCATCACCCAGGGCGCGCGCGAGGCCATCGCCAAGTCGGACGCGCCCGGCATTGCGGAAACGATGGACTTTGTCTTTATCGAGGACCCTGCGCTCGAGGGTGCCTCGGTCGAGGAGCTACGGCGCCGATTCCAGACGTGGGCGCGCAACGACAAGCCAGGCGTCGACATGGACGACGAGACCCAGGGTTCGCGGGGCTCGAGGCACGAGTTCTTCCTTGGTGTCGACGGCGAAGCGTTGTGGAATGGCTACGTTGCCCTTGTCCAGGGCTGGACGCATTCTCCAGGGGACCAGGATTGGATCAAGGTCAGGGCTAGCGCCGTTACGCCTGCGCTCTATGTCAAGCTGGACAACCCCGAGGTGTGGTACGCGTATTACTTACCGCCAGAGAATGGGGTATGTGATGCTATATAGGAGCCTTCTGCTGGTTTTTGCAGCTGCTACATATCAACTAATAAAGCCTATCGCTTCAGCAGCAATGATATTATTGATGACTAGCTATAAGTGCTAGATACGTCGTATTATTGTTATAAAACACTGTTGATCAAAGACAAAGCGCAAAGATTCCAATATATCCATTATATTACAGTATAGGCCATCAAGACATTTATTCGACATTATGGCCAATCAGTCTTCAGAAGGATACTTCCAGTCAGGAATGTCATTTTCAATCTCCTTCAGAGCATCCAGGATTTCGGCACGATGATCAGCGTCGGTGTGCTCGTCGTAGTGGTTTCTGATCTGCCTGATGCGGTCCCGAGCCCACGTCCGAGCAAACTCGGAGACCATGCCGAAGTAGTCCGGATAGAACTCGTTCCAGTGCGCCGACAGGCCCTGGGCATCGGGGATATTCAGCTCGATGAGCTGGAGCTGGAAGTGCACGGCGGCGGCGGTCGCGTCGATGCGCGTGACGACGTCGTCGGCCCGCAGGTACTGGAACATGCCCACCAGTTCGCGTAGCGGGGCCAACAAGGACATGATGTCGACGAGGCGCGAGTCGTTTCCCGAGTCGGTGGCGTCCTCCAGGAAGGTGTCGAACCTGTCCTGGGCCATGGGAGCGTTGAAGATCTCGACACGGCCCTTCATGCCATTGATGTTGTCCTGCAGCAGTGTGAAGTGCGATGGATTGTTGCTGGTGCCAATGGCCTCATAGATGCGGTCGACGGGCCGTCTCTGGTCCTCGGGCGACCCCTCCGAGACTCGCGGCAGGCCGGCGGGGAGGCCGTTGGCGTTGTTCCAGACGTTGCGCCAGAAATTCTGGTTGCCGACGGCCGGGGTCCTTGTCATCCGACCCTCGGGGTGAGCCTGGCCATACTGTATGGCGCCCCTCGTGTATCCGGCCGGACGGGGAGACCACATCTGGCCGTGTTGAGCAACGGAGCTCAAGCGGGATACGATGACCAACGGTATCGTGTGTTCGACCTGCGTACGATCGGGAGCACCCGACGACGGGCTGATCGTCTGACCCTCGACGCCGGGCCTGCCGCAGTTCTGCGACCTCACCACCCACGCTCGCGAGAGGTCGATCAAGCCCTGTCGCAGCCTCGTCATGTACCCGCCAGGGGAGGGATACGTCAGCGAATACTGCACAATAACCAAGCCGAAGCTCGTGACCCAGTTGTATCGGCGCTTGCCGCCGTCGCGCCTCTCCAGCAAGTCGTAGTCGCGCGAGACCACAGCAAGGTCGTGTCCATCTTGATCCGCGCCGGCGATGCTTCTGCTCTCCACGTGGTTTCCCCAATCGTCCTTGCTGGTCTGGGAACACAGGTCGACGTCGATATCGCAGGAATCGATCTCGCAGGTCAGAGGCTCGGGCAACTCGACCCTGACTTGGCAGCACAGGGCCTTCTTCCTGTCGTAGCTGCAGAGGTTCCAAGAACTGCCGCCAGCATGCGCGTCAACCTGCACTTCGAACAGATCCTTTCCGTCTTCGACGGTCTTGCAATTTGCTCCGACGCAGTCGGGTGCGCTACCGCGCCATGTACACTCGTACAGCCCAGTATCCCACGGGCAGCAATACTCTGACACCTCGTTGTTAGCCGGACCCCTTTCCCTGATACGTCTCCTCTGATCACACCGGTGATGGAAACTGACTTTGTTCCACGCTCATGGGGCAAGAGCCCTTTCTCGTCGCAAGCTCTACCGTGTTCCTGGTGCACTCGCCGCTCCCTCCGAAGCTGCAATGCCACACAAGTGTTAGCCACCCGCGCTCATAAGCCAAGAGCCGTCCGCAAGGACGTGTTCTCACAGCCTACTTACCATGGGGTCCAGTAGCAGCCGTCGGTTATCTCCTTCCAGTCGTTGGCCTCGCAGCAGAGCACCTTGCCTCCCCTGGCGCACTTCTTCAGCGGCCAGTTGTCGTCCGCCGATGACCCGCCTCCCCAACTCGATCCGCCGATCTTGGTCTCGCCGGCGTGGCACTGCCCGTTGCAGTCGCCCCAGATGCCGCCGTCCTTGGGTGTCCCCCGCCACGTGCACTTCTTGCTCGTCGAGCCCGTGGGGCAGCAGACAGGCACGCCTTGGGTGTCGTCCTCGCTCCCCTGATGGGCATCGAGATCGTATGTCAGCTCCAGTCCCGGAAACAAAAGTTGGGTAGGGTAAGAGAAAAAAAAAAAAGGGAGGTTCGGAAGTAAGAGCACGAGATCAAGGGGAAAAGGAGACCAAACTCACGCATCCGTTTCGGTCGTACGCTACCAGCTCTTTTCCTTCGGGGCACGTCATGTCCACCAACTGTGCGCATTCGTAGTCCGTCATGATCTCACAGCCCTCTCCGTTCTCCAGCTTCAGGGTCGCGGCCACGTTGCTGTCGGTCATGGCCAGCGCCTCCACCTTGGACGTGTCGATATGCGCGACCTGGTACCCCAGCAGCCCGCTCATGGCCGAGAACTTGTCGTCGTCGGTATCGACGGCCCAGATCATGGAGCCGCCGAAGCCCATCTCGTTGGCCCACTCCAGCTTGAGCGCGAACGTGTCGGCATCGTCGTACGAGATCCACTGGTTCTCGTCCCAGGTGAGGTACTTTATGGCCGCCTCCTCGTCGAACACGGGCTCCAGGTCAGGGTACTTATTTAAAATGGCCTGGATCTCGTAGTACATGAGAATTCCGGCCTCGTTGGAGCAGGGCCCCTTTTTGGCCCCGCCAGCAAAGGGGCAGCCGGGCTTGTTACAGCTTGGATCGGCAAGCTCAAAGGCGCGCCCGTAGAAGCCGTAGCCGAGGACCACCTGCTCCGGCTTGACGCCCACGCGCCAGAGGAGCTGCGTGGCAAGCTTAATCTCGGTGAGGTTGGTGTGGGCCTGGGCGATGGCACCGATCGGGTTGTATTCGTCCCTGCGCAGTGGCGTTAGAGGCTGAAAGGAACTAACCCCAAGAAGTATGATACGGACAAGAGAAATTAGGAGAAGTGTGCGCTCACCATGTCCCGTGAAGATCATAACTCATCAAGTTGGTCCAATCGGCATACTGCAACAGGCCCGGCATATCGAACCACCTGAGGTACCAGAAAGAAGAGGGAATGGTAAAGGTAAGGCCCAGAGACCGCGTCGATGCCGCATCAAATGTGTTGCGGAGCGTCTTCATCAGGAGCACAAAGTTGGCCGTGTCTTCATCACGTCCGCCTCGATCGCTGGCACCGGGATATTCCCAGTCGATGTCGAGACCGTCGAAGCCATACTTGTTGCAAAACTTGACGACGCCGTCGGCGAACTTTTGGCGACTTGTTTCCGTGCGGGAAATGTCGCCGAATAACGGCTGGGTGACGGTGCCATTGTCGGAGAAGGTCCAGCCGCCCACGGCGACGTAGACCTTGAGGTTGGGGTTATACTGCTTGGCGTCGACGGTGATCTGCCACAGGTTGTCCTCATGCTCCATCTTCATGGTTACGAGCTCGTAGGTCTCGGGGTCGATGAAGACGAAGGCGTAGTTGAGGTGCGTCAGCTCCTTCAAGGGGAGGTCGGACGGGGACTTTCGGTTACAGGACGACGCGTAACTCCAGCTCTCGTAGTAGCCGATGACTTTGTCCAAAGCCGCGCCCTGGGGCGATCCTCTCGGCGGCTGGGGTTCGAGGACACAGTTGGACTGGCAGCCGTCGGTGCAGAAGTCCTCGGTGGTGCCGCAGAAGCCGTGTTCGCTGCAGCACGCGTTGAGCTTGCACTCCTGGCCGGGGTCCTCGGCGTACTGGCCGCACTCGGCCTTGGCGTCGCAGTTGGACTGACACCCGTCGCCGCAATACGCCGGCGCATAACCGCAGTTGCCGCTGACTCCGCAACAGGCTCCATTGGAGCACGGCCGGCCGGGGCCGCATGTGTAAGGATCGTCTTCCTGCCGGCGTGCAAAGCCCAGAGGGACTAGCGAAACCGGAGCATTTCTGATAGCAGCTGGCGAGACGGGGGCTGAGCCGACGGCCCTGGCCTCGGACCGAGCCTGTGGCCGAGTCCAGGAACCGCCAACCGGAGATCCGCCGTCCTTGCGGCCAACGTAAAGGGAGATGAGAACGAAAAAGGTGAGGGAAAGGAGTGAAACGAACGTGGAGCGGCTTTCCTTGAAGGAAGCCATGCTGATGAAGTATGAGGCCTTGGTCCCAAGATGAGCGGATAAATGACCTTGGATGAGTGACGGGAGTTGGACTTCCTTGGACGCTTGATAGAAGTCCATCCATAAATGGGACTGTGGTCGGGACCAGAACGCTCTTAAGCTACAGAGCACCAAGATAACTCTGTTCGTCTGGGACTATTACCTATCTAGGTACCCTCTTCGTGAACCTGAACCAGTAGCTACCGCTGGGGGGCCCTCGTGAGTGTCAAGCATTAGCCGGGACGGACCGCCTCGTCGGCAGGTTTGGCTGTGCACCTCATTACAGGGATGAATCGCCACCATGTACAAGTAAATGTGATATCAATCATTCGGCCAAGCCAGCCAAGCCTGTCGAGTGTGTACTATAGCTATTACACCGGCTGCTGACAGGTCGCCTGACTGTGATGAGTATGGACTATTTGGACCCTCGTTGTAGGGGGGAATTACTATAATTCGGGTTGCAGTATTGATTTTGGAGTCTCCTCTGATTTACCCCTTGCAGTAGCTCGATATGATGCTTACAGGTTGGCCTCACTCTGACGTGAGAAACCCCTAAATGGCTGTGATTTCGACTGCACGGCTAGGATCATAAGTTGGCTGTTGTCTTGGCTATCCAGGCAGCAGGGCGAATAAAGAGAAAAGCAACTCTGACTTAGATCTAAACCCTCGGTGTAATTACGAGTTGCTGTAAGTCGGGTCACACTATTCGACCCTACTCATCTCCGAGTCACAATAGGTAGGTCACACGGGCACTGATCTGTGTTGTTCCATTGGGCAGCCAACGGGAAATGGCTCAAAGGAGAAGACTGTTGATATATGCCAAGGCTTACTTCTGTAAATCATGTGGCGGATTTGCGTGGTGACAACCCTATTGTCTTACATTGGGACTTGGCAAAAGATCAATAACAATCTATTACGCAGGTAGGGGTGACACGGATGGTACGCCGGACCGTCAAGGTCCTATGAGACGGCGATATGGAAAGATAACAGGGGGGAGGGCCAATCTTACAGTCTTACCTGGTGATTTCTTCGCCATGAACATGAGAACGGGGAGACGCATGCAACGGCTCAACGTGCGAAGCGGCGAGGGGATTCTCAACGGCTGTGGTAACCTTGGGCTAGGTAAGGTGAGGTGGGGATTGCGATCCGACTCTGTCGGTCTCTCTTCCTGTTAATTGCGTTACCTCCGTCCTTCTACACTAAGCAGCCCTTTCGAATATCAAAAGGTTAAGGGCCAGTAAGACCCCCAGCGCCCACGAGATATCCGGGGCTCCTTCTCTTTCGCCAAGTTCGTTCCTTGCGTTATCCATACGCTCCCTTCAACAAATAAACCAGCTCGCACAGCCATTCAAAACATTCCAAGCGTGATGGAGCTCATGAAGCTTCTTCCCCCATCTTTGTGGGCATCTGTCCTTACTTCCGTGGGCATCCATATCCTCTCCATCTCGACCGTCGGCGTCGCAAACGCCCAGCAATTCACCGACGTGACGCTCGGGCACGACGCCTACCCGGGTCTAAGTGATGCGTGCTACGAAGCGCTCAACACGACAGTCGGGGATTGCCCGGGCTTCGTGGCCGTGAATATGGTCGAGTTGCCTCGTCTGGCATCCCCCATGCTCGAGGCCCTGTGTACTCCCGGCTGTAAGTCGTCCTTGGCTTCGGTCCGCGGTGTCATTGCCTCGGGCTGCGCGGCCGACTCGGACGTCATCGCCATGGGCCGTGTCGTGTATCCGGCAACGTACACGATCGACCGCATCATGCATGCCTACGACGTTTCCTGTGCGAGAGATAGCACCTCGGGCATATACTGCGACGAGATATACCGCGAGAACCTTGCCAACGAAACGGCGGTTGACGGCTGCTCCGACTGCGCCCTTGGTGTCGGCAGCATCCTGCTCAACTCGCCTTTTGGATACGACGCCGGGTTTGCCGCCGACTTCAAGTCTCAGACGGCGAGCTGCGGAGCGCCCGGGTACGAGTTCACCTCGCCCGCCCCGTATGCCGTCAGCACGAAGCCGCCGACGACATCCCCGACGGCGGCTCCGACGTGCAGGTCGCCGTACATCGTCCAGCCCGGCGACACGTGCGACTCCATCGCCACCGCAAAGGGGGTGTCGACCCATTCGGTCATCAAGGCCGGCCGGACCGGGCCCGGCTGCGCCAACTTGGCCCCGGGCAAGGCGGTCTGCTTACCGGAGCCGTGTACCTTGTACCGCGTCAAGTGGGACGACACCTGTAGGAACATCCTAGCGGCTGTGCCCGGTTTGAGGCCTCACGACTTGCTGACCTGGAACCCAAACATCAACCCGCTGTGCACTAACATAGTCTCCATATACGAGCATCAGATCTGCGTCAGCCCGCCCGGGAGAAGCCTGGAAGACGTGACGACAATCTCAACGGCGCCGCCCACCACGACCCAGCCGGCCTCGACGGCGGTGCCCCGCCCCTCCAACGCAAAGGCCGAGTCCCACCAGCGGTGCGCAGGCTGGTACGAGATAAAAGAAGGCGACTACTGCCAGCTCATCTCGATCCGGAACGCCGTTGAGCTCCGCGAATTTTTCTTCCTCAACCCGTCCGTGGACGACCCCGACTGCACCGACCTATGGCTCGAGACATCGTACTGTGTCAAGGCGGTGGGCGACATCAACACGTACTCGGGATACCCCTATTCCACCACGCCCCCGTACACCTTGACGTCTTCCAGCTACGTCACCACCACGCGGCCGCCTCTCCAAACCGTTGCTCCCAGCGCCACGCCCATCGTCGTGCTCCCGCTGGCCGCCGGCTCGCAGACCGAGACTGACGGCTGTCTCAAGTTTGCCCAATACCAGGCCGTGCCGGTCCAGCAGGATCAGTCCGAGCAGACGGATGTGCCCTCCCTCACCAAGACCATCAACTCCTGCGACTATGTGAGCGCCGCGCACGACGCGCTCCTCGAGGATATGGTCGCGTGGAACCCGAGTCTCGAGGTACTGAACCCTTGTGCGCTGCAGCGGGGTTTGCGGTATTGCGTAGCGCACAGAAACGCGACGGGTGAGATTGCTTTACATCATCATCTTGTCTTTGGTTGACCACCTGCCCGGTAGCCGGTTGCTAACGATGCGAGCGCAGAGAGACAAACTTCAAGTGGCGAGTGCCTCGAAGTCACAACACCAGAGCCCGGCACCATCGATACCTGCTCATGCTTCACTCTCCTCAACGGGTTCGACGCCGGCGCCTACCTCTGTGAGGACATCGCCCAAGGCAAGAACTTCACCGTGAGCGACTTGGTCAGCTGGAACTCGTGGATTGGCAGCGAAGGCGGTTGCGACGCCGGCCTCTACGCCGGCCTCGCGCCGTCTGGTGAGCGGGCGCTCTGCATCAGCGGAGCAGGCGGCGGCAGCCCGCCGGAGACAGACGATCCCGTCACGCCCCCCGGCCCGACGCAGCCGGGCATCGTCGAGGGCTGCCGGGCGTACTACCTCGCCGTCGACGGCGACGGGTGCTGGGCAATCGCGGACAGCCACGGCATTTCGATCGACGACCTCTACGCCTGGAACCCGGCGCTCAATGGGGACTGCTCCGGTCTCTGGCCAGACTACGCCTACTGCGTTGGGGGTCCTGCGTCCTCGGGGCCGGTCGCGCCGCCGGGGCCGACCCAGCCGGGTGTGATCGAGACGTGCCGGGCGTGGCACTTGGTTAGCTCGGGCCAGGGATGCTGGGATATCCAGCAGCTTTACGGAATACCTGAATATGCCACCTTTCAGCTTTGGAACCCCGCTCTCGGGGACAACTGCGAGGGCCTCTGGCCAGACTACGCAGTCTGCGTTGGAGCCTAGGCTAGGCAGTCTAATCGTGTTACAGGGCGAGTTTGTTATTCTAGAAATCATAGGCACGGGTTGTCACGTTAGTATATATCATCAACCTTTGTTTATCCAGTGGTTTGTCAGCTTATAGCTATTATTCTGAGCTAATTGGGGTTCAGACGCTGCTAGCGTAACAAATAGTGTGTAAACACCTAGCAAATTTCTTCTTACACTGCGTAGCATTTTGGTACTACAGCCTTTTGCATTAGCAGAGTCGAAAAAACCCACTTTCTACTCTGTGCTGTTACAGGCTGATAACACAGTTGCCTCTACCTACCTACTTCTGTTAAAGTGTGGGCGTTATGGGTTGATCTGGCCCTTGGTCGTTTTGGGCACATCCGACGGATAAATCTGTCGAAGCTCCAATGGTATATAGCAGCCAGCGAAGACTAGTAGCCGAAGGATTGAGGGGGCTTCAAAGGATCAAGAGAATCAAAGTGCGGGAACGAAGGCCGGAGGGCGCCGGGGGAGAAATCCGGCGGGTGGAGAACAGTACGTACTTCCCTCCGGACAAGACCCCGGCTTACCTCAGCGGGAAGCCCGGCAGGTATTCGGCAAATCAAGTTCTCGGAGAAAAGGAAAGCCCGGATGAATCCCGATGATTATGTAAGTGGGATTTTTCGCCGATACCTTTTTGCGCCGGCGCGACTCGATCAGGTCGACGATGACTGCATCTCATAGCCATCATCCATCACGTCATGCTAACCCTAACTGAGGCTACCTAGGCGGGCCGCGCCTCACTATCCATATATGCGGACCGAGGCACCGTTCTCGCTCTTAGAATTCATCTGGTTGTTTCTCGGCCAGGCGGTTGCCTGGGTTAAAGGCTGGAGAGTTGTGACACCAAAGCTTCCAGCCCAAGGTTGCCCCCCCCCCCCCCCCCCCCTGTAACCAAAACAATTACCGTGCCAGGCATTGTTATTGATCAGAAATAACACGCGCTGCAGAGCCTCATGTATTCGCCGTTGTCCCTGATCCACGTGTCGTCAGCGCCCGAGAACCTGGACCATGTGCTCGTGGCATCAATCGTTTGAACCAAACTGTTCGCGTTTGAGAGCGGGCTTCTCGAGATCCTCGTTCTCAACAAGTGTCCGATCTCTACGCGAGCACAACAGCATGACTCCCGTGACGAGTTCTGGAACTTTGTCAACTAGGCAATAGCAAGCTCAACCCCCTCACACTTGACTGGCGTACGGTACCAAGCAGCGACGGAATCCATTGCATATTTGCCACTGGACCATCCTGTCTTTTGATACGGTGCCGGACGTGATTCAGACTGTTCTTATCAGATGAAGCTACCGGTGGTCTCACAATCGGGCACATCGGCAAGCCTTCCTCGACCTTGTTTTTCGGCACATCCATAGGAATGGGAGGCGCACGAAACGTGATCGCCGTTATACCTACCAAGCACCAGGACTCTGGGAACCGCGTGCTTGGTAGCTCTGCGCCGTACAACCGAACAGCACATACCTGGTCTGCGACTTTACGCATTGACCTTCTCCGTGCCCATCGTCGTTGATCCCCGCGCACGTCCGCAACCGCTGCCCCTTTTCGCCATCCAAACCGCGAATGTCCTCTCGCATGAAATCACGACTGGAGAGGCGCCCCATCTTCTCATCTGACAGTGTTGCTGGACCACCACAGTCCGTTACGAGATGCTCCCAAGCAACGCCATCTGAAGCGGCCTCGGTCGTTCATTACAGCTGTCACGGGCATCGAGGTCGTGCGGCGCAAAGAACTTGGGCCTTGGCAGAGATATCTTAGGACTGACGGTGAACGCCTGGCTTAGTCCGACTTCGAGATTGATTGCATGAGCAGAATCGAGCCGCCGATCAGCCCAAGTACCATTGACAAGGCACAATGTGCTCTCCTCGGGCTATGATGGCGTATACACCCAGGATTTGTCAACCATACACCGAGAGGTTGACTTTATCCGGCTGGACAGGTTTTGCTTCTCTGGCTGCAGACAGCCAACCATGGACCATGAAATACCTTTCGTCAGGACTCCAAAACACTTTCGAAATGGGCCTAACGCAAACCTTGCAGGCTGTCGTCAGCATTCTGGCATCACGAGGGAGAGGGCAGAGTGTACGAAGCCTCCGGGCTGCATTCAGGCGGAGTCGAATTTGTATGTGACCTTCGGCGAGGCAGACGATGACAGCCATCCCCTTGCTTGGCGACCATGGATTCTGGATTCCGTAAAATATCAGGTAAGCTTAAGATAAGGATACCGCTTGCCGATCCACATCATCGTGAGGGCGCTGAAACAGTGCCAGACCGGACGAATCCGTTTTTCCGCCCTGTTCTGCGGAAGTTTCTCAACCCTCACACCGAGTGAAGGGAGTCCTCCAATTGGTCGAAACACCATATGGAAACCCGCCTTTCTCCCGCAGGGAATATGGCTAGACGACGTTGCGAGGGGACGCCTCCATTTCTCGAGAAACCAAGGCAATCCCGATGCAAGGTAGTACCCCAAACCGACGTCGATCCCGCCCCCATGTCGTGGCTGGCTCTTCCAAGTATGGGTGCTTCTAGCCACGAGGGCTGGCATCTATTGTCGAAGAAGTATTACGCCTGTTGGTTTCAGACGCTCGCGAGTCGCCCTTTTCATGAATTTTAATCGCAACCCGCAGCAAAGGGATCGACGAGCACTCGGCATTTGGTCGCGTGGACGAAGCCCCCAAGGTTTGGTTGAAGATATGGCATCCCTGGCTGGGACAACGGGTCGAGGTCGATCAGAATTAGTATTAAAGAAAGGATTCGTCGCCAACTCGGAAAGTTGAATAATCAGGCAGGCCTCTCAGTTTTCACGCCAACCCCTACGACATACTCCCAACTTTGAGTAGCATTTCTCTTCCATCACACACCAAGCGCACCTTGGTCATCTTTTTATACTCTCTTTCCTCTTAACGCTCTGGTACTGAGACAGTTTCCACCATTCACTACAATGAGATTCTCCACGCCGATTCTTGTCCTGGCCTCGGCCCTCCTCGTCGGCATCAATGGTGCTCCGGCGGGGAGCGGGCTCTCGCCTGAGGAGTATGCGTAAGTTCCCTCTACCCTCGAGATGCTCTCGCCGGCAAAGAACTAACACATCACAGTGGGCTTGGTTCACAGGCGGACGTACCCAACATCGATCCTCCAGTTGCTGCGGCCGCTGTTGAACAGCCAGACGCCGCGCTAGTCGCGCGCAGCAACCCGGAGGTCAGACCCAGACAGCTCAAGAAGCTTCTGAAGCTTCTCGGGGGCGCCGCCGGTGCTGGCAAGAAGAAGGCCAACGCCGCCGGGAACCGTCCGGCTAACGCCGCCGGGAAGCCAGCAAAGGCCGGGGCCGGGGCCGCCGGGGCTGGGGTCGCCGGGGCTGGGCTCGCCGGCGCCATCGGCGCGGCTGGTGGTGCAACTGCTCCCAAGACGCCCGCCACTGCCCCCAAGGCGCCTGCTGCTGCCCCGAAGGCGGCCGTCGCTACTCCTACCAAGCCACCCTCCGCGGCTATTCCGCAACAGCAACCACCTGCTCCGCAGAAGTCCAAAACCCCTCCCGCCGTAGCTCCCGCCGCAGCTGGAGCCGCTGTCGCCGCCGGTGGCGCCGCCGCTGCCGGTGACATCGCCAAAGGTAACCAGGACCCAAAGCCTGCCCCCGTGCCAGCCGGGATCGACCCGCCCAAGGCCGAGAACCCTGGCATTCCAGCCCCTGTACCCGCAGGAGCCCTCGTGGCTGGCGCTCTCGGAGGGGTCCAAGGCGGCAAGCCGGCTGCAAATCCCCCAGCTGCAAATCCACCAGCTGCAAATCCACCAGCTGCGGATCCCCTGATTGCGCCGGTCCAACCACCCGCGCTGAAGCCTCAAGCACCGAAGCCTGCTGCAGGTGGAAGTGCTTTACCCCTTGCCGTCCCCGGGAAGATCGTTGTTTGAGCATTTTTGTTGACGATTGTGTTTTCCGCAGCATAATAACGCGGCCTCTGTCCGGAGATAACGGACTCCGTACATATACGAACGCTGGGGTGGACACACTCTTTTCTGTCGTGTGCTTCGTGGGTGAGCCTGAAGTCCATAATTCAAAACTTCACCTCAGAGGGCCGCTTCACGTCGGTGACGTGACGACGAGCCATCGAAAGGGACTTTTCTCCAACGGTTTTGGCCCAGGGAAGGGAGGTTACCGTGTACCTAGTAATTTACGGCTATAAAAATGATTCAAGGCCCGCACGTTGGGTTTTCATATCGCCTAAGCTTTCATCGTGACAGGGATGAACCCTATCGGCCGCATCCGGTACCTGGACTTGGCCTCAATTCTGCACAAATCTTGGGTTTACAGTTCGGGGGGGGGTATTCCAAGTTTAAGGGGGGGTATTCCAAGTTTAAGGGGGGGTATTCCAAGTTTAGGGGGGGGTATTCGGTAGGTGGAGCAGAAGTTTAGGGGGGGGTTTTCTTAGTAAGGCGAAGTTAAGGGGGGGGTATTAGTAGTAAGGCAGCTAAATTATATAAAAGTCACTATATACAAAATATCTAAATATTAAGTAATAGGTATAGTAAAAAATTTTTAATTAAGTAACTACTAAATATTACGTAACTAGGCTTATAATATTTACTTTAGGCTTAGCGCTAATTTACTATTACAGGCTACACTATAATAAGTGTAGCTAAGCTAGTGCCTACTATAACCTACTATCGCTTACAACTAGCTAGGAGGGGCGTACACGCATAATATATATAAGATAAAGGCCTATATAAACTATACGTTATTTATACTTCCTACTTTCTCTCTCTAGCTTAGATAAATCGTATTAAGTTACTATACGCCTATTATAAGGTAATACTAGCCTATTATATATCTAAACTCTTAAAATAAAAATAAATACCTTACTAATTATACTATATAATAAGTATATAATAAGACGTTAAAATAGTAATAAGCTATAAGACCTCTCTATTAGCTAAGGTAAAAACTAAAGTTATAGCCTTAAAGTAAGTAATAGTAGAGATAATATAAGAAATAAGAAAGCTTAAAGTAAGAAGTACTAACCCCTAAGGTGTAAGCCTTATAATTAAATTATATAATAAGGAGTCTTTAGAAGTAGTAAATACTACGCCTATAGTAGCTATTATAGTTATTACGCTTACGCTAGCTAAAAACTACCCCTAGGTTATTTAGAAACTAATACTAAACCCCCTAAAGTTCT
The DNA here is from genome assembly GCA_034509685.1 of Colletotrichum cereale. Classification (NCBI taxonomy): domain Eukaryota; kingdom Fungi; phylum Ascomycota; class Sordariomycetes; order Glomerellales; family Glomerellaceae; genus Colletotrichum; species Colletotrichum cereale. The sequence continues at coordinate 12,451 of JASUDE010000529.1, read as the reverse complement.
CTAGCTAGCGCTAAGACTTCTCTATATAGTTACGCTAGATATATAATAAGCTACGTATTAATAAAGCGTTTTTTATAATAAAGTAAAAAGCCTAGTACTTTATTAACTCTTACTTAAATATAGCGCCTTAAAGAATAGTATTAACTTATTATAAAATAAGGGGAGCTTAAGTAGATTATAACCCAAAGAGTTCCTAAAGTACCTAAAGTATATATATAGTAATCTAAATATAAAGACCTATATATTTACCTCCTTAATAAGTATTAAGATAAAGGAGTATAAATCCTTTACTACTTTCCTTCTAAAGTTTAAATAGGTGTTAGCTAAAGCTAAAGGCTACCTATAGCTAAGTAAAGTATAAATTATACTCCTCTTAAATACTTTTCCCTTTTATATTTAAAGCGTACTAGTAAGCGTTTTACTCTCTCTTACTTTCTATATATATATATAATAAGTAAGTAAAGTAGCCTAAAAGGTTAAAAACCTAACTAGTAGTATATAGCTTACTTATAAATACCTACTACCCCTAGCGTTAAAAGATACTAATAAAGACGTATAAATAATAAGAAGAATAATAGTATATATAGCTAGTAAAGCTAAAAAAAAAGAATACCCTAAGGTATAAAAAGTATATATTAAAACATATTAGTATTACGCCTACTAAAAGATTAAATACCTAGCTTATAATTACCCTAATAGTAGGAAAAAGAAGAGTAGGCCTACCTATATAGCTAAAGTAACTACTAAGATTAAGAAGCTTAAGGAAAGTAATAACGCTTATAGTACTACTAAAAGTAGAGAGGAGTTAGAAAAAGAATAGCTTTAAAGTAAAATTAGGCTTTAAAGCTAATAAGTAAGAAGCGTATAAGATAAAAGGAGTTTTAATATAAAAAGAAAATAATTAGACTAGCTATACTATTAGATACCTATATTAATAAAGGATCCCCTACCTAAGCCCTTACTAATACTAGTTATAATACTTACGTAATAGTAAACTATAACTTTATATACGCTTAGCGCTTCCTATACGTCTCTTAATAAAAAATCCTTTTAAAAGGGTTTACTAATAAATTAGCTAGTATAATAGTAGAGAGAGTAGTTATATTTAACTTTAAACTTTATAGATACTACTAGCGTATATATATATACGTTATACACAGCCTTAACGTTAATATATTCCTAAGAAAACTTTAGATAGAATATAACTATACTATTTATAACGCTATAAAGCGTACTATTTACTATAGGTAAGCAGACCTTACGCTACGCTTAGTTAGTTAATAAGAGTCTATAATAGTATGTAAAATTAAAGCCGCTTAAGTAATTAAAGCGCCTGCCTTTATAGCTATCTATTATAAGGCTACGCGTAAGGATTACGCTACTTAATATAACCTATTTATAAAAGAGATAAGTAAGAACTTATAGGCTTTCTCCTAAATTATAGTAGTTAGCCTTACTAATATAAAGAGAGCTTTATAGCTAAAGTTAGATAAAAGGGTAAAATAAGCTACTAAGGTTATAGTATTACTATAATAGGTATATAAAGAATATAGTAACTTATTTAACCCTAACACCTTAATAAAAGTACTACTATATTAACCTAGCTATAACTACTATATAGAATTAGAACTAGAAGTAACCTTACTATAAAGCCCTCTTTATAATATATTAAGGGAGGAATTACTAGTCCTAAAGAAGACCTTAGAAAACCTCTTTAATAAGGGCTTTATCTAAGTAAGTAGCTTTATAGTAAGGGCGCTAGTACTCTTTATATATAAACTAAGCGGTAGGTTACGCTTTTATTATAATTATAAAGTACTAAACGCTATTATAAAGAAGAACTATTATTTACTACCTTTAATCTCTAAGACGCTTTACTATATAGGAGTAGTAAAGTAGTATACTAAAGTAGACGTAGTAGTAGCCTTTTATAAAATATAAATTACTAAGGGTAATAAGTATAAAACTACTTTTTATATATAATATAGGCTCTTTAAATAGTTAGTTTACCTCTTTAGGCTAATAAACACGCCTATAAACTAGTAGTACTTTATAAACAGCTTACTTTAGGAGTTTCTTAATAACTTTATTACTATATACCTTAATAATATCCTTATTTATTCTAATAGGATAAAAGAGGACTATAAGCAAAAGGTTTACTAAGTTTTTAAGAAGCTTTACGTAGTAGGGCTTAGCCTAGACGTAAGGAAAAGCAACTTTAGTATAAAGAAGGTAAAGTATATTAGCTTTATCTTAGAAGCTAAGAAAAGCGTTTTAGTAGACTTAGAAAAGGTATATACTATTTATAAGTAGTTAGCACCTTAGTCTATTAAGGGTATAAGAAGCTTTTTAGGCTTTACTAACTATTACTAGATATTTATACCTAACTACACTAAAGTAGTTAAGCTAATAACTTACCTTATAAAGAAAGGCGTAGTATTTATATAGTCTATAGAATATACTATAGTATTTAAGAAGCTTAAGAACTACTTTATAACAGCCTTACTACTATAAAACTTTAACCTAAACGCCCTAACGTTTATAAAGACTAACTACTTTAGGTTTACACTAAGGGGCGCCTTAATATAAGTAAATAATAAAGGTAAGCGCTAACCTATTACTTTTTACTTATAAAAGCTTACGCTAGTGTAATATAACTACCCTATTTATAATAAGAAGCTATTAGTAGTATTAGATTACCTCTAAGTATAAAGAGTAAAGTTATATAGCACTAAGAAGCCTTTTAAAGTAATAGTTAACTATAAGTCCCTTAAGTACTTTATAAGAAAGTAGAAGTTAATAGAGCACTAAAGCTATTAGGCTAAGACGCTTATAGAATATAACTTCTATATTATATACTAGCTTAGTAAAAACGTAAGCGTTTCTAACGTACTCTCCTAGCGTAAGTAAAACACCCCCTTTATATAAGATAATAACTACTAGTAGAAACGTATTATCTAAATAATCTTAGATAAAGCGTAACTAGTAATAGCCTACTACGTAATAGAGGCGCCTCTAGTGCTATATATAGAGGTATTTAAAGATAAAGAACTATAAGCTTTATAGGCTATAATATAGAATAGTAATACTATCTTTTAAGTAGTATATATAGCTATTTAGTAAGAGGACTACTTACTTCTACCTAACCTTTAGTTACGTATTTAGATTATAGACTACTACCTTAATAATATAAAACGACTTATCTAAAGGGGGAGGATATAAGTACTAGGTGATAATAACCCTAATTCCCCCTCTAATAGCCTATACACCTAGTTAGTATAATAAAGCTATAACTTAACTATAATTAGGCACCTTAAGAGGAATAGTACCTTAGAGATACTTTTATAGAGGTTCTACTAGCTAGGCTAGTTATAAATAGTATAGTGCTTTATTTATAATTATAACGTATATAGAAGTAGTAAAATCTAGCGTAACGTAAAGAAAAGCCTTTTATAACTATTAAGTATACCTAAGCGCCTAAAAAGCAACCTATTAATAGACTTTATTATAGATCTCCTACTATCTAGCCCTAACTACGCTACTAACATATAGGTTATTATAGACTACCTAAGAAAGTTAGTAGCACTTAAACTAATAGTAATAATAGATATAGAGGTATATACTAAAAGATTTCTAGGTTACTATTACTACTTTTATAGTATATTAAAAAGTATTATTAGTAATAGAGGAAGTAACTAAATAAGTAAGTTTTAGTATAGGTTTTATATACTTATAGGTATTAAGTAGAGACTAAGTCCGTTATATTACCTATAGAGTAATAAAGCTATAAAGCGCTTTAACTAAGAGATCTAAGTAACACTATACGCCTATATAAGTTACCTTTAAGAGGATTAGGTGTATTAAACACTAGTTACGTAATTAGTAATTAATAACTACACTACGTTAGTAACTAGGTTAAGCCCTTTCTTTATAAAGTATAGCTACTATATAGACCTTATTATAGTTAAAGAGAGTATATAAAAAGTAATAGATATATATAAAAAGGTTACTAAATAACTTATATAGAAGATAACTAAAGTAACTATAATAGTATAAGTAGTAATAGCTATAGCCTAATAATATATAAAAGAATTAGCTAATAAGTAATAAAGCGTAGCTAAAAGGTTTAAAGTAAGTAATAATATATAGCTATTAATACGTAATTATTACTTTTTATAACTAAATTATAAGCTTAATTAGCTACACTACTATTACTAAGTTACTAAAGTAATTAGCCCCCTTATAGTTAAACTTAATATACCTAGTAATATCTATAACTAATTTTATATAGACTTATTATGCTATACTAAGAATAACCTTTTACTAAGCTAAAGAGCCTATAATATATAGCCTTCCCCCCTAATAGAAGATAATAAAGAAGAATAGCGTATTATAGAAATAATTAGTATATAATAGTATAGTAAAAGAAAAATAAGAATATACTAGGCGCTAGTACGCTAGGAGGGTTTTACTAAAGCTATATAAGAACCTATTAAATTAATTAAAAACACTATAGCCTTAGACTCCTTTAAAGAGAAGTATAAACCTATTAACGTCTATAATAGAGGTAATATATATATATATAAAAAAATAAAGATATATAATAAGTAGATAAGTAATAAATCTCTATTAAAAGGCTATAGCTTATAAAGAATAACTAGGCTTTATAAGGTAAGTAGTAAAGCTATATAAAACAAATATACTTAGAACGTATAGGAGACTCCCCTACTAAAAGTCTCTTAGCTTAAGGGAGAGGCTATAACTAAGGTTAGTAGTAATAAAGTTAATAAACTAAGGATATAAAGTTAACGTAAAGGCTATATAAAAGAGAGAAAAAGACTAGTACTTACTCTCTTAAGAGAGACTAAGATCTCCTTAACTATAATAATAAGGTGTTTACTTTAGGTAGCTATAAGACTACCTAGGTAGGAAGTAACCTTACTATACGTAGCGTTAGTAGTAGTAGTAGTAGTAGTAGTAGTAGTAATAGCTAAGAAAAAGGGAGTAGGCGTAGTAAGCGTAAGGGGTGTATTATTAGACGCACTATAGGTACGCTTTCTATATATCTTTTTAGCGTTTTTCTATACCGCTTACTTTAAGTTAGTTATAACCTCTTAGGCCTTAATAGCTAGCTAAAAGGAGGTATACTTTATAAAGCTAGAGGTAGTTAAGGTAGTAGTATAAGTAGTAATAGATATTACCTTATAGAAGCCTAAAGAGGCCTTAGGGATTTAAGTTATATTAGTAAGGCATAAGATTTATATAAGTAATAAGAGACTTATAGGTTAGTAGCTATAGTTAGACTGCGTATAGGAGAGATAGTAGTGCCTATAGGCACTAATATTCTCTATATAATAGATAGTAGTAGGGTTATATATAAGGTAGTATATGTATAAGAAGTAAAGGTATATATAAAGGATAGTTAGTATGTAGGTAGAAGTAGTAGTAGGGGTAGAGGTATTAGTATAGTATCTCTTTATAACTAGGGAGCTATAGTTAGCCTTATTAGCTTTATTATTCTTATTATCCTTATTATCTTAGCTAGGTTAGTTAACTTACGTAATACGCTTACTAAAGGAAAGTAACTTATAGTAAGGGGGGTAATAGGGTTAAAAACCTTATTATCCTTAGGGGATAGAGAGTAGCTAGAGATAGTAAGGGGTTATTTTATAAGTTAGTAACTAATTAGTAGGTATACGCGTGCGTATACGTAGGCCTATATAGGGATTAGTTTACTTATAGCTATTATAAATTATCTAATTTTTATAATTAATAACTAGTAATTAGTAAAAGGATAATAAAAATAAAAGGAAAGCGTAGTTATATATAAGATAAATACTTATAATATTAATAAAGGGCTAGTAAAAAAAAAAAGAAAAATAAATAATAAGCCTACTAGCCTATAGGATTATTTAGTAGGTAATTTCTTAAGATATAGTATATAACTATAGAGGGCTAGTAAAGCCTTATAGTATAAGAGGGGAGTATATATTATAGGCTACGCTATAATAAGTATAGCTAAGCTAGTGCTTACTATAACCTACTATTACTTATAACTAGCTAAGAGGGGTACGTATATATAACACACATAAGATAAAGGCCTATATAAACCGTGCGTTATTTATACTTCCTACTTTCTCTCTCTAGCTTAGATAAATCGTATTAAGTTACTATACGCCTATCGTAAGGTAATACTAGCCTATTATATTTACTCTAAGGATATACTAAACTCTTACTTAGTAAATTTCTTTTCTTCCTTTTTCTTTTTTTTAAAACTATATAAACTAATAAAATAGTAGTAGTAGTATAACTATAGTATTTTTATAATTAATTATTATTATATTCTTAATATATACTTATAATATTCTAAATATCTACTACTAACTATACTAACCTTAGTATTTCTAATACTACTAATTCTAGCTAGTTTAGCTACTATTATAGTAAGTATTAGTATATATATAATCTACTTTAAGCGCTAATATAATATATACTAATTAGATATAGGCTTTATCTTAAACCTAAACCTAAGCTAAGTCCCTAATAGTATAGATAACCCTTTATCCCTACTTATACGTTATATATATAAGACACTAACACGTTATATATAGAGGTCTATAAGTAGCATAATAATAGTTATACCTATAAGTTTCTAGCTTTACCTAGATAATAATTTAGTATATACTAAATTCTCTCTTAATAGATACTATCTCTACTAAAATAAACGCCTATATATTAATTTAGTAGGCTAAGGAATATTACTAGTATATACTAACTATATATTTAAGCGCTTCAAACCCTAGAAGTAAGCTTATATCTATTAATACTAAAGTATAAGTAGATATAGGTCTAGCGTTAGTCTAGTATATACTAATATAAAGTATAGCTATAATGTTATTATTAATACTAACACTAACACTATATATAGTACTATTTATACCTTTTAGCCTACTATAAGTATTTCCCTAGTATATACTAAAATAAAGCTTATATACTACTTAGTTATACTACTATATCTAAACTATATACCTTAGTATTAGTAAGTATATTTATATAGTATATATAACGTATATACTAACAATACACTAGTTAAGAACTACCTCTATACTAATACTAATATTACTAAAAAGTCTACTAGTAAGTAGTACGTACTATATATATATATAAGTTATATTTTATTCTATTTAGGAAGTATATACTAACACTATACTAAAGCGATTTAAAACTTTATCTATTTAGGCACCTAGCGTAATACTAATTACGTCTATAAGCCTAAGTAAGTTCTTTACTTTATCTTAGTATATATATAGCTAACGTTATCCTAGCGTTAGCCCTAAGGGCAGCCTTATCTATATCTACGCTAACGTAATAGAGGAAATTACGTAAGTTTAGTCTATAATAATGCGTTATATATACTAAGCTAATACCTTATTTTAGTTATACTAACGCTAATTTTACTACTACCTATAGTATATAATTCTATTACCTTATAAGTAGATTATTTAAGTATATACTTAATATAACTTTAGAGGATACTATTTATTTTACTATTTATTTTACTACTTATCCCCTACTATACTAACACACTAAAGGCACTATAATATAGTACTAAACTTTAGAGAAGGGTTCTTATAAATAAGGTATTATAAAAGGAACTAATACTTACTCTTAATAAGTAGGATATATTCTCTATATATATAGGGAATATATTAGGTAGATCCCCTTTAATATAATGTTTATATAAACCTAAAGTAATAACTAAACTAATTAAGATAAAACGTAAGTGTAGTATATATATAGTATATACTAAAAATATATTAGTATTATATAGAATTATACTAATAAATAAATAGCGTAATAGTTTTACTTCTCCCTCCTTACGTAAGTAAAAGAATATAAGTTTTATACTTTTATAATATATACTTTATATATACTAATAATTAATCTAGCGTAGCAGCACCCCCTATAAAAACACTCCTAAGTCTCCTACTTTAGCTTTACGCCTAAGTAAGAAGAAGGCTTTTAGTATATACTTAGTATATCCTTAGTATATACGTAATACTAACTTTTCTAGCTCCCTATAAGGCTAAGGCCTATATTATAGCTTCTTCCTACTAGACTTATATATATCCTTAGTATTATCTTAGTATATATATAGCTAACGTTTAATAGGCTTCTAGAATAAGTCTAAGACTATATAGAAGAAGATTATCTTTAAGGCTAACTAAGATAGTATCTAAGTATATACTACGTATCTACTATAGTAATAATTTTAGGTAAGTAAGTATATACTAGGAATAAGCTTATAACACACTAGGAATTAACTAGAGTTTAAAAGGAACTAGAATTAGTCTTAGTATATACTAAGGTAGTATTACACTATAGTTAATAACTAAAAGGATAATACTTTCTATATACTATATATATACTAATTATATACTAAATTTACTTTCTACCTATTTCCCTCTTAAGCCTTACTACTTCTACTTCTAAGTCTTAGATTTACTTCTCCTGCTTTAACCTTTCTACTTTATACTCTAGCTATTAAATTCTAACTTAATCCTCTTCTCTTTTAGCCTAGATCTACTACTATTAGGAATAAGCCTATAACCTCTATATAAATATATTAACCTCCTACTAGCCTATTAATTAAGAATAAGAAGTTTACTTTTATAACTAAAAGTAAGATATAAGAGGGGTTAATACTAAAGGTAAAGCTAGTAAGAGAGGAGATAATACTAAAGGAGAAGTCTATATATACTTAGAGCCTTCTCTAGATATACTAGGAGTATACTTAGACTCTATTTAGGATATATTAGACTAAGCCTTAAAAGCTTTAAGAGATACTTTACTTCTTTTTAAGCTATTATTATCTTTATCTACTATACTACTATCCTTAATAGTATAAACTAAAGTGTTATAAGCGTTATATAGATTAAATAGGAGATTTAGATCTTCTTTATAGCGTTAGGCTTATTTAACCTACTTTCTCTATGTTTTTATAAGCGCCTAGGTATAGTATGCTATTTAGCTTTAATTACGCTATAAAGACTTAATCCTAATACTAATTTCCTTTTTTACTATTTTAGCCTACTAAAACATATAGCGCTTAAGCCTAAGGTATAATTAGTATATACTTAGAAGGTGTTTAGCTTAAGCCTTACTAAAGTATAGTAGTAAGAAGCTAAAGTTATTTCCTAACTATATAGTTATTCTAGTTATAGCTAGATTTAATAATATTATTATACTTCTATATTAGGACTTTAGCTTTAGGATTAATATTGCTTATCTTTAATATAAGCCTATATATAATCTATTTAGCTTTTTTAGCTTTAAACTATAATAAAGTCTTAGGATATTACGTAATAATACTAGTAATATACTTAGTATATACTATAGATAATATAGACTCTTATAATCTCTAAAGCTTATACTTAGTAGGATAATTAGGAAACTTCTTTTACTAATTATACTATATATAGACCTTATAGAAGATTAATATATAGTAGAGATACTCTTCCTAAGTCCTTAAGGGGTTAAGCTTATAAAGATAGTCTCTAAGGCCTAGAAAGTTATTAGTATTATCTTTATATATACTTAGTATAAGCCTAGTATATATAATACTTACCTCTAGCCTGCTTTCTATCTATATCTATTATAATAGTATAGATTAGATAATTCCTAGATAGATTTATATAGTACTAATCCCTATAAATACTAGTAACCTAATAAAGCTCCTTAAAGTAGTAGTAAAATAGGAGCTAATATGTTATAGGCTGGGTTTATATAGAGTGGTAGAGTTGCTAACGGTAGGTAGGGGTTAGTTAGTTGTGTTATTTCTACCTGCCCCCTCCCCTCTAGGTGGGTAGTGGCTCCCTCTTTTCTATCTTACGATTATCCCTTATTTAATTAATACATTCTAAGCCTGTTTGTTGGGGCGCTAGTAGCCCCCTGGGGCTTACCTAGTAAGCCCTGTCTTAGGCCTACGTCTTCTAACCTCACGCAACCCCCTTAGCTAGTAGGCTGACTGTCTGGTTCTAATATAATACCTATCCTATAAATAGAGATTTATCTATATATAGATATAAGAGTTAATTTCTAATATTATAAGTATATATACTAAGTATAGGCTTAGTATATACTAAGCTTACTCTAAGTTTCTACGTTCTAACTATAGATCTTAAAGGTGTTTATCTCTCCTTTTACTATCTTAAAGGATAAATTAATCTTAAAGAACTAGGCCTTTTAGAAGGTTTACGCTTAAGTGTACTTAATATAGATAATAATAAATCTACTATCTAGTAATAATATAACGTTCTAAATCTAGTAGTCTTCCTTTAACCTTAGTTTATTAAAAAACTATTCTTGTTTTATACCTAGCGTTAAGTTAGTATATACTTTATATATACTAGGAATATACTAAATACCTATATAACTATAGCCCTTAGGAAACTAAAGTAAATAGGCCTTTTAAATAAAGGCACTAATAATATCCTTATTCTATAATACTATATAAATAGTATAAAAGCTATTTATACTAAATTTATAATAGACTTTATAAATCCTTAGGTTTATAAGAAGCCTCCCTATATATATTTAGTATATATTATATTACTACTTAGTATATATAGTACTTATGTATAGTTAATATAGTAATATTATTTTCTTCTAAAAGGCTTATTATAATATCTTTTTATAACTAAGATAAAAGGGTTGTTAGTAGAGGTAGAATATATATATAAGAACCTTAGTAAAGAAGTAATATAAATAGAAAGCATACTTAGTTAAGAGGGATATAAATATCTATCTTAACACTATATTTATACTTCTAGATAGACCTACTACTAATACTAGCTAAATATTAGTAGCCTAAAAGAATATATAAGGTTAGTACTTAGTATATACTAGGTATATACTAAAAAGATATATACTATATATTCTCTTTATACTAAATATCTTTCTAACCTAGATATACTTATAACTATACCTATACACCTACCCTACTATATAGAGTTATTTTAAGTAATCTAGGTTAATTTAAGCTAGGAATTAAGGAATACTATATAAGGTATACTAAGGCTTTATATTACTTAATTATAAGTAACTAATAAAGGTAACCTAAAGATATTAGTATTCTAATAGTATAAGTAGAGTATATACTTAGACTATACTTACCTTATTCTATATATAGACCTAAAGGGTCTGCCTTCTATAGGTTATAAGGTTATACTTACTATCCTACTTTAGCTACCTATATAGGCCTTCTTCCTTCTAAAGCCTTTTAATAGACTTAAAAAATCTAAAGAGAAGTTAGTTATTTTCTATATACTACGTATATATAGAGTATATACTTTATATAAAAATAACTTACGCCTTTATATAAATCTAGATATTCTCTATAAGCGTTAGAGTAATAGCTATATTTTTAGCCTTTTTCTAGAGTATTTAATACGCCTAAACTACTTCTCTATTATTAAAAAGCTTATTAGGCCTTAAGATAGATTTATAAATAAACTTATAGTATTTAATACTACTATAAGTAAGAGCCTAATACTAAACCTTATTATAGTTTAGGTTATTTCTAAAATATAGTTAGTATATACTAAATCTATACTTAGGATATACTAATATTATATTACCCTAAGATTAGGTATAACTATCTACTAATCTACTTCTTATAATAGAAATAGGTTAAGTACTAGATACTTTCTAAAAATATACTTATAAGCTTTTTAGTAATAGCTTTTAAAATATTTTTATTTTTATTTATAATTATAATATAGTATAGAATTCTATCCTCTAAGGTTTTTAAGTAAAAAGGAATAGTAAGGTAGTTTTAGATAAACCTTATAGCTATTTTACTCCTCCCTCTATTTAATAAGAGGATTCTAAACTATAGGATTAATTCCTAAAGTATACTTAGTATATACTTTACGTATACTTAAGAGTATGTTAAGTGTATACCTTATTTTATCCTATATAATATAATAGCTTAGTTAGATCTAAAGAGCTACTACTTTACTAGTAGTTTTAAAGCTAATAGTTATCCTATAGATATTATTAGTTATATATATAAGAGAATTAGGAAGAAGTTTTATACTATTTATCTATCTACTTAGTATATACTAGGTACTAGCTAGTTTCTTTTTACTACTTTCTATATTATTATTAAGACTAAGGTATTTAGGATTATCTTTTTAATTCTTATTATTAGAGACTTTAGGTAAATAGGTAGGTAATAATAATATTAAAAAGCTAAAGTTATTACTTATATTATTATTTATTATATTAAGACTAAATAATTACTTAAGATATAGTAGGTTATAGCTTAGTATATATTAAAGATATACTTTTTTTTATATATATAAAGCTATAATATACTAGTAGCTCTTACTAATAGATCTTACTACTTTATTACTTTATCTTCTTAAACTTAATCCTATATATATAA
>JASUDE010000528.1:0-32416 GCA_034509685.1 Colletotrichum cereale | reverse complement strand
AGTTGGAGGGTATCTAGAAAATAGGGTGGCTGGGCGCGATTTTCGGGTGACCGAAATGCAGGGGTGACCGAAAAGTGGGTGCTTTGACTTACTTCAAGGGGAGTTTCGAAGCAAGACACAATGGACTAGTTGAGGCAACCAAAAGAAAGGCAGATGATGGACTATACTAAGGGAGACTTGAAAAATCATACAGACTCTCTCTTCACAGCGTCAAACATATTAATTTTCCACTTGGAGCTGTTCTGGACGGAAAAGCGGCATTCGTCAGACAACGCCAGACATCATCAGGGTTTCGGATGATTGCGAGATCCACCTGGTACAAGAAAATGGTCATTTGGTGGTGTTGCAGGAGAAATCCTCTTATGAAACAGACTACAGTTTCAATACTTCCTCTTTTTGTATGATGTTGATTATTAAGGCTTGTATCTTTATGTTATCTTATTAGTCCTATTATTATGATGTAATCGGTATCTAGCGAAAAAGAATTCAGGACCCACTCATTATGTTAGTCTTTGAACCGCAGCATTGCTAGATGTAAATCAAAATAGGGGCTATATTGTGGCAGGTTGCTACCTAGTAGCAACGCTAAGTCACAAGGCACTTCCATCCGCCCTTCCATCATTAAATCTATCTCAGGCTATAGGGCTGTAGCACTGTTACAAAATGCAGTGTCAGGCAAGCGTAAAACGCTATATGCCAGGTCAATAAGGTCGTGCTTCCCTAATGATATTGGCAACTCTGCTTCGAACACTTTACGCTACCTATTAGATAATCTATAATTACAACAATAACAGATAACTATAGATTCTTACTACACTAACATGAGAATATTATACATTGCTACACATAATACATTCACTCTAGCTTTCAAGGCTGACTGATATAAATACTATGTGACTCCCCCAAAAGTAAATCTCGTTCAATTGATTCAGTCCAACATTACCAATCTTACACTCCTCAGTACTCCTTGCATCTTTTCTTCAAAGCTTTACTTCTTTAACCCTAAACCCCAACCTACTATCAGAATGCAGTTCCTTACTATTCTTGTTGCACTCCTGCCGACGCTAGCTGCAGCAGTAAACCCTGTCGCTCCCGTCCAATGCAACCCTGGTCTCCGCACCAATTGTCCCAAGAGTAGCGATGGCGTCTCACGCTGCCTTGCTATGTAAGTACTTTGTCTTTGGTTAGCCTACAACGAGTGATACTGATTATCATACTTATAGTACTGAACCAATCTGTGTGACTACCTGCCCGTCGTCATCCGACTGCCCCGCCCAGTGCAAGAAGCAAGGCGCCAACAACGGATACTGCGGCAAAGGGTGCGTATCGCTCCTTCCATTCAGACTCGACCAGCAGCTAATTTCAACTGTCCTTTAAGATCAACTCCGTGCATCTGTAGCAACCTTGACGCTGGCGTCGATGGTGCTGATATACAGGACTAAACATAGAATAGGTGAACCATGAATAGTTTATATTCTGTCTGGGTTAGACATACTGGACAAATGAGAGTGCGGGCCACCATAGAATTGAAATTCCTTGAAATTGAGATCAAACCTCCCTTTGCTTGAGTTTCCTTGGTGACACAGAGAATATACAGACGACCTTGTATGAGGGTTAGAGTTGAAGCCTACTATCGCGTCTTTGGGCGGTCGCCAACATGGGTGGGGCGACTTATACACAACAGCGGAGCTGAAAGAAACTTACTGTCAACTTAATGGGCAACTACGCCGAATTTGAACTACAGCACGCCTATAAAGATGTTGCTAAGAGGCAAAATCTGCGCCAGGCACCACACACCTGGGCAGTCCCCCTATCAACCCTACGGTATCGCCTGCGAGGCTCCCTTGCAGGTGGAATCGCCGTCAGTGATTTATGGAGGTTATCTCAGAGCCAGGTAAGCAGCCCCGCTGAATGGGTATGTACATAGGCTGCGCTGGGCTTCGAATTAACCCATCAGCAATTCAAATAACCATCTGAGCGTATTCTACAGCCGCAGGCTATTGTTATTCATAATCCTACCACTGGAGAGGAAGTGGATGCAGCATTTTATCCGAAACTTCGTCGATTAGGACGCAGCGAAGCCGAGCAATTGATTCTAGACGCATCAAAGGAGCTTCAGCTGACGCTTCAATGACTGGTTCAACCACCCTGTTGATATGGGCCTTTATCTAGACTAGAGAGTAGAAAAACAAAAACATGTTCAAATTGACAAGTAGATACCACCCTAGGGCAAAATGTGAGGGAACAGTTATACGTGAAGCCCCAACTCCTTCTGCTACTACAACAACTCTTTCCCCATCCGCCTCAGGTTCCAGTAGAGCAATTCGGCATATTGCACCTCGCTCCTTATGTGACTCCTCATATCGTCCAAAAATGCGCGCTAGACATGCCGGGAATGCATAGCGACCCCCGCCTCGCATCCCATTCGTGGAATCATCTCGTCAAGGGTGACTATTCCTCCTCCCTCTGCATATCCCAACCCACCAGGGAGATGGTGCTCGCCGATGCCCTTGCCCAAACTAACTTGTAACCAGAGTCCGGCTGTCCATCCAACCCCTGCACTCCAAAGGACTAGAGCTGCAGCGGATTCGGCCGAGTCCAGGACGTAATATAATATCTCCACCCGGTCCTCCCCGACCCTGTTCTCTTCATCCATTCTGGCATGGCGTTTAGCATTGGATGTAGTGTATTTTCCCCCTCTGATGTTGTCCAGCAGTAGCTTCCGCTCCCGAAGAGCTGCATACGCTTGATTAGGGTTGCTGAACCTGAGCCCGGGCTTCTGTGCGAGCGGGTTCAGCATGCCACAACTGCGAGGATCCGACAGCGGCGCCGGGATGGCGACTAGCCGCTTGCGTAACCGCAGCCGGCACCGGCAAACATGACACCCCACATCAGCACCTCGAACCAAATACTCCAAGCACCACTGGTGACCCAATATCTTGTCGTATCCGGTACGAGCGGAAGCTTCGAAGTCGCCACGTCCTACGCTAACTTCCTCATCGACGCGCTCTTTGACGAGCTGTCCAGGCATAAGAAGCCTATACTCGCTTACCAAGGCCAGAAGCTCTCTAGCCTCGGAACGGGACGCACAGGCGGTGGGCGGCTACGAAACACGCGAGGAAGACGCAGACGCAACGCTTTCTCTCTAAGTTTTCCGAGGACTTGGACCAGCTGACTGCGCTGGTGGGACAAAGCTGACGAGGAAGAAAATGCCCGCAAGGGGGGTTGTGCGCCGTCCATCTGACCGAAGGTGTGTGAGTCTTGATATTCTGGAGCAGCATCTTGACGCCATCAACGCGACACTCATCAACCTAAAAGAGATGCGCGAAGACATGAGCGACTTCCAGACCGAGGCCTCGCACGCTGGAAAATTTCTGCTGTCAAGCCTGAGGGGGAGCGCCGATGGGGCGACGGATATGAGTCCACTGCACTCAGCGTCGGACTCCGTGTACGTGTCCTATAAGACGTTGTAGATGGCGGTTTTCCTGGTGGATAATCAAGGCCAAGGCCGGCGAGGATGTGGTCCTCTTGCAAAGGGTTCTCGACATCACATCGAATGGGTTAGACAGGCTTAACAGCTGCATGGTGGCCGGGGGCGACAGTCTTTTTCGAGACGTCGACGTGGATGCAGAGTCTGAGAGACTTTTGCGGAACGGCCTAGTCAGGACTGTGTGCGATGCTAAGGACCAGATGGTGCAGCAATACGGCCCGTAGACACGGCGAGATAGGCTCTTTTGGTCTCTGTATGTTAAGACTGGGGTTTACGATTCATCAGATATTACATTGAATGGCATTCAGGATTGAACGGTAGTTTACTTGGCAACAATTGACAAAAGGCTGGGATACCTCTACAAATACCGGGCTGCCGGTTCTCTCGTCTCTCCCCTTATTCTTCCCAGACACCGGCCGCAGACTTACCGTGATAATCCACCGCAGCCTCGCCATCGTCATTATGGCATGTCTCGGAGCCTCTCATATTGGTGCTCTGCACCGCGCAAACCAGGCATCCGCGGACATGGGCTCGCCCAAGAAAAATACTTTCCAAAACACGAAATCTTCGGCAATAATTCTCTTTCGCTGGGGGTGGTGGGGGGATCAGAGGCTGACAAAGTCTACAGAACTCGACTGCAACCTCCAAAAGGACATATGCACCCTCTATAACCATTACATCACCATATACGACTTTTTCGATGTGTCTCGGGACGGCTCGTTCATGTTGCGGTGCTTGACGAGGAGGACCTGACTGCGGCCGCGCGTTCCCAAGGGCGGCGGGTCGTGACGGCGGTTTCCGACACGGGGGGCTGAGTCCGAAGAGCGAGGGGAAGCATCTATATTCACCTGGAACGAAATAGTAATAACTTGAGGAGCCAAGTCAAGATTGTTATGAAACATTAGAAATATATTTTGCTAACGTTAACAGCTCTGCCATTTTCAAACATTAACAGGAGTAAATAACAAAAATATTATGTAAGTATTTGGAAACACAGGGAGGGACAGAGTTTAGTAGATTGATAAGAGTGCAGGCCATGTATAAGAAAGGAGTCTACACATAAGCTGACAATGCCCCCCCTATGTCAACCCGAGAGTACCATACACTTGTGGTCTGTGTAGAGTCCAGCAGACAGTGGACTATTACAATATGGTCTTAGCTAATAGATAAATGTATTTTTAGTAGAGAGTAAGAGGAAACGTTTCCTAACTAATCTAGGCTTAAAGCGTAAAAGAATATAAATAGTCCTAATATCCTAATAGGGGAGAAATAGTAGAAATATTTCTAAATTAATAAAGGTATAAGACTAAAAGTACATACCTAAGGTCTATAATTAGCTACTAGGTCCTTAAGGTCTATTTCTACCTTTAACTTAGATAGAATATCCTCCCCTTTTTTTCTTTTATATAATAATCTACTTTATAACTATATTACTACTATTATAATTATAAAAATAACTTAGAAACGTTTCTAAATTATTTTTATACTATACTTTTAACTTTTTATACTACTAATATATATAAATAGTATACTAACTATAACTAGCGCCTTAGTAGTCTTTTATTCTATAAGACTAATAAAGTAAGTAGTATAAAAACGTTTTAGAAACGTTTCTAAAGCTAATAACTATTATAGTAAGGTTACGTTATAATTACTATAGGTAAGGTCTAATGCTACGCTATTATTAATATATATAAGAAGGAGGGTTCTAATAGTAAAGTTTCTACTAAAGAGAAACTATATATTAATATAAGTTTGTTTTAGAAATATTTCTTATTTAATTCTAATCTTTCCTAAAAGTATAAATAGTCTTCTCTTAGGGCTATAAAGAAGTATCTTAGAGACGCCTATAAGCTTAAGGCTGCCTTATCTACAGCTAGTAGCCTAAAGGCTTATAATAACTAGCGTACTATTAGTAAGTTAGCCTTAAAACTATTTAGAAACGTTTCTAAACTAATTATTTGTTTTTCTATAAAGAGTATTACTATAATATATATAAGCTTACGTACGGTATTAACACTAACCTTAAGACCTCCCGTAAGGCTAAGGCTATTATTAAGGACCTTACTCTAATTAAGCTCCCTACTAACTCTAATAATAATATAAGTTAACTTTAAAACGTTTTTAAAATGTTTCTTATTCTAACTCTTTTTAGATTAACTTTATTAAAATAAAGGAGAACCTTAAGTTAGCTCCTAATAGCTAGTATACTCCTTATACCTCTTAGAATAAGGTTAGATATAGTATATTTACTCTTAGAAACGTTTCTAAAATATTATTAATTTATTTCTATATATATAGAATACCTACTTACTACTAAGTATAACAATTTCTACTTTATCTAGCGTACCTACTACTACCCTAATATTAGTAATAATAAGGATATCTTAGGTATGTTTTAGAAATATTCTAGAAATATTTCCTTTACTAATAATAAATAGAGATACCTAAGACCCTAACTAAGCTGCACTACGCCTATAAGGTTACCTACGCCTACACCTATACCCCTAAGCTGTAATAGATAAAGAATCTAGAAATATTTTAAGAATGTTTCTTACTTAGATACGTATCTAGTGTCTAAGGTTTTTAGGAATTTAGAGGGGAATAATAATAGTAAAATAAAAAACGTTTTAAAAATAATTCTAAAATAGTTATAAAAGAATAAGCTAAAGAAGACGTAACGTTTTTAAAACGTTACTTAATTAATTAAGAAATATTTCTAGATTTTTTTTTATCTTAGTGTTATATAACTCCCCCTTTATAACTACTTATTCCTCTATAATACTCCCTATATTCCTAGTTATATATTAAGTAAAAAGAACGTTATATAACTTCTAATTAAATACTAGTTTAGCTTTATTCTTTAGTGCTTTAATATACTATATATAGTAAATATCTAAAGATATAAGTATAATATCTCCTCTATATAATAGTAGTTTATACCTTAAATACCTTCCTTATGCTATTAGAATACTATAAGATACTAGCCTTTTACTAGTATATTAGTAGAGATACTAGTAGCTTACGCTAGCCTTATCTCCTACTATTTAAGTATAATTAGGTATAGTTTTCTCTTTTAGATAAGGATACTCTAATAGAAGTAGTAAAGACGTATTATTATTATAGCTAGTAAGCTTTTCTATTACTTCTTAGATAATAATAGATAGATACTATGTTTTATAGTAAGCTATATATTAATAGAAAAAGATAAAAGCTAATATTATATAGAGGCGTAAGTAGTTTTTACTAGGTACTCTTAAGAAGTATATTAAAGTAACTTATAGTTATAATATTACTCCGTTTTATACTAGTAGTTTAAAGAGTTATAATAATTAACGTACTATTAGTAAGTTTTCTATTAACTAATAGAGGGTAAAGTCTTATATATATAGATTTCTATAGATATATATATAAGCTTATAATAGGAAACGATGTTACGTTAGAAACCTCTTAAAAGGTAAAGGCTATTAAGGCTAATAACTATCTTCTTAATATACTACGCCTTATAAATAGAGACGTAAGTAGAAACGTTTCTAAAATATCTCTTAAATAGATTTCTAATATACCTTAGCTAGATTTCTAGTAGATAAGAACTACCTATAGTCTATAGCTAAATAAACGTTATAATACCTATAAGTTATAAAACGAAGTTAGCTAAAGTAAGTAGGATATATACTACTATTAATTAGTAGCTAACACTAAAACTTTAGGTTATCCTCCCCCTAATAGATATAATCTAATATATACTATTTAGTAGTCTTATTACTATCCTAATCTTAATAATAGTAATAGAATCTTAGGTTTATCCCTTATATACCTAAGTTTAAATTTATAATCTAATACTAAGAAATAAAAGAATTCCCTTAAAACCTATAAAGTCTACCTTATAAGCGTTAAATAAACACAACCTATTAGGCTATACTATAAATAAAAACTATCCTTTACTACCCCTCTCTTATTTTCTTAATCTCTATTCTTTCCCTCTTAAGCTATAGCTTTTCTCTCTATAGCTATATTTCCTCTCTTTTTAATATAATTTTATCTTCTTACTTCTTTTTTTCTATTTCTTTTTAATATTCCTTATTATAAAGCTATTACTCCTTATTTAGAAGCTACTACTTTTTAAAATATAATACACTCTAGTTAATTTATACTTAGGTTTCTACTACCTATTATTAGAGACTTAACTAAGGATAGGGAGAGCTATATTTAGTACTCCTTTATAAATTTAGAAGGCTTAGTCTGCTTCTCCCTCTTAATTACCTTTATAAAACACCTAAAGATAATATAGAATTAGCTTTACTATATATATTATTATTTTTAGTATTAGAGAAACTAAAGTTCTTAATATTACTTAGAGGGCTACTAGGTAGACTACTAATTAAAGACTTATAAGCGTAGGCCTAACTAGAAGAGCGTTCTATTTAATTATATTAACGTACCTTTTACTAAGTAGCTTACTTCTACTTTAGAATTTTTATTAGTTAAGAATAAAAGGATATTAAATAAAGCGTACTTTACTATTATATTATTATATTAACCTGCTTTAAAATTCTAGTGTCTTAGTATGTTATTAGGATCTAAAGCTTACGTGTTATAAAATTACGTAATAATAAATTCTAGTCTATATTATAGTATCTATAGAGGTTAAGACTACTAATTTAAAGTATTACTATAGTACTTACTCCTCTACTACTTAGACTATAGAGAGAAAACGTCTACTCTAAAGATATAAAATTATATAAAGGATTTTAATAATATTTATATAGTTAAGTATACGCTTCTAGTCCTTAGTAGGAATTACTAAGATTACTTAATAAAACCCTATTATAATAATAAAACTCTTTTTATATTTTACCTAGTTACTATATTACTACTATTTCCCTATATATAGAGTAAGTATTAGAAAACATACTAAAAACGTTTCTAAAATATCTTATATATAATTACGTTATAAAGGTTATTATAATATGTTTCTATTTAGTAGTATAGTAGTAATATTAGAAGATTATAGGTAGAATCTTCTCCTCTTAAATGGTTTTTACCTAAAAGGGTTTTAACACTACGTTAAAAATAAACGTAGTAAAGTCGTACGGTATTTTAGACTTATATTTCCTAGGTCTCCTCTAGGTAGAACTTTCCCTATAGGTATTATCTAAGGCCTTATATTACACTAAGGCCTTAGTTAAGTGTTACCTTAAGAAGTCCCCTACTATAAACGTACTTCTACTTAACGTTAATTATATACTTTTCCTTTATAATTTTAAAAACTATATAAAATATATAATAATATATATCTGCTGTTTCTAAATTTATAAAGCATTAAGTAAGTAAAAGCACTAGAAGGTATTAGAAACGTTTCTTATCTAAATTACCTTTATTTCTTTACCTTTCTCTAACTCTTAGCTATACTACGCCTAGATAATTTCGCAATAGGTTACGCTAATTACGTGTTTATAGTTTATATTAACTATAAACGTTTTTATATTAGAAAATATCTATTATTTTACCTATTCTTTAAAGAAGTAGATAACTATATAGTTACTATATAATTAATATAACTACTATATATACTTTTAATAGATTTATATTAGTAATTAATTAAGAGTAAATTATTAAGGTCCTCTTATATAAGTCTATATGTTTTATTTTTTAGTTTGCTATAGTATAAAGGTAATTACCTATATTCCTTAGGGAAATAGGAGGATTTACTATTTTTAAATAATGTAATATAGGTAATTAGTGTTTATAAGGCTTTAGTATATATCTATAATTAACCTTCCCTTATGTTTACTAATAAACTCTTTAAGTTCCTTAGAGTAAAGGAATATATTTAGAAAAATATTAATAAGGTTATCCTATGTTTTTTTTTAGTTTATACTTAGGCTTGTTTTTAGTTAATTAATACGCTAGATTACCCTAATAAGTCTATCTATAATAGATAGTAGTGTTTTAGTTACTAGTAGGAGAGGGTGTAAGTATTAACTATAAGAGGTAAATAGAATATATAGTGTTGTTTAGAAGTCTTTTAGAATAAAAAACTTTATCTTAACCTTATATTTTATACTTTAGAGTTATAGTAGTTCTTTATAGTATACCTTATCTATTATATATTATTAGTTAATTCTCTAAAAATTAAAGTAGGATATATTATACTATATCTTAGCCTTTTTTACCTATTACTTATAAAGAAGAAACACTTCTATTCCCCCTCTTCTATAAGCTTATTATTAGTGCCTTTAAGTCTTATATAGATATAATCTATAAAGTATACCTATTTAGAAGGGATTAAAAACTAGAAATAATTTATATAGTTTTCTTACATATATAAGTTTATATAGTAAATAAACTATTATTAGATACTAATAATATATTAACCTAGGTTAGCTTATTCCTTAGCTATAGGGATAACTCTTACGCTATAGTTTAATTCTTTTAGCTTAGGCTTATAGCTTTTAACCTAAGCTTTATATATAAGACCTTTCTAAAATCTTATGTGTATTATATATATTATACTACTTATTTTTTAGCTTTTACTTAAACCTATCTAGAAACGTTTCTAAGACGTTCCTACTTACGCTAGAACTCTTTTCTTAATAGTAAACTTTTTTACCTTAGTTTATAAGGTATCTATCTTTATAGCTAACTCTAATATAAAGCTAAAGTAATAGAAGTCTTAGATAGGAGTGTATAGGTATACTTTACTACTAGTATAAGCATAAGAGTAACGTGTAATAGGTGTATCTCTAAGAGCTATAGATATAGTTAGATAGGTAATTACCTTCTATTCTATATAGTACTAAATCTATAATAGGATTAGTAAGTTATTAACTTAAAGACTAATATATTATATAATATCCTATAGAGCCTCTATCTCTTCTAGTAATAGTAATTCTATTAGGATAATAAATATAATCCTGTTTTCTAATATATCTAGTATTTCTAGGATTACTATAGGAAAGTAAATATATCTAATAGTAAAAGCATTTCTATTAGGATAAGATCTTCTATTAATAAGGCTTATATCTAAGATAAGAATTAGCTTAATATCTTATAGTTCTATTATCTAGTAATTTTTCTTAGTTCTTTCTATATACTTCTAGTTAAAAAAAGATATCTTACCTAACGAATTAGTGTTTACTAAATAGGGTTTATATCTTACTTTAAACTTAGATATATAGAAAACGTAAGGTTATTATAAATAATATTTTTATTCTCTTATAGATTATTAAACTTATCCTTAAGAATTTATAGTATTAGAAATAGTTTATTATCTTTAATATATATAAGGTCTATTATATTTAGCTTTAGTAAGTATACTATTATAACTATAATACCTATAGGAATATTTCTAAAATATTTCTAAAACGTTTCTAATATTTTTAAATTATAGGTAACCTTTCTAAATATATTTTAAATATATCTAGAAACGTTTTTAAAACGTTTCTAGTAATTTTATACTAAAAATTTTATTCTTTACTATATCACTACTATTAAGTAGTAGTATGTTACCCTACTAGTAGATAGAAAAATAATAATCCCCTTTTATCTATTAGCTAAGACCATATCGTAATAGTCCACTATCTGCTAGACTCTGCACAGACCACAAGTGCACAGTACTCTCGGGTTAACATAGGGGGGATAATGTCAGCTTGTCTGATCACTTATAAGAAAGACGAGTTTACTTGTGTGCTGGAACCTAGCCTTCACCCTAGGGTACCCCTGACTGTTAGAGTACATTTTGTAGTACTACTAGCTACTCCTCCCATTCAATAAGTACAGCTGCAGGGGTAATCTATGCGTGCTGTGTTAAACGACCCGGCGAGGCCGGGCACCTCGGCGTTACCGGCATTGTACGAACACACTTAGCGACCTTACGGTACTCGGCCAGAAGCAAGTGGGTAGATTCTACATTAAGCCCAAGATAGAAGGCGGTCTGTCAATTAACCCCAATCTTCTTGCTGACGTGGGGCAGGCTTTTCTTAAGGGTATGTGCTAGAGTAAAGAAATAATACTACTGCCCCCCTTTTCCTACTTTAATCTACCCTGCCTAATCCTTAGCGTAATATTATACCAGTACACAGTATACCTCTACAGATTAAGCCATTTTCTTAACTATTAGTGTCGTCACTCTTGTAATATCTTCTAGTGATTCTAGCGTCTTAAATGTCTCTGACTGTGGAAGTATGTGTATCGCCACGCCATCTCTGTTGGATTGCTGGTGCATATCTCTGTATATGTGACTTTATTGCCTACTAAAGAGCGTTATTTCCGTACAATCCATTCCACTGTCGATATTTGCCCGCCGGATTCGCCCTCATCGGTCATGTGGCCCATGCCCAGTGGTATTGCCCACACTTCAACAGGTGCAGCCAAGGCGCAAGACGACCGAAAGTTTGAAGAGGCGCATGAGTCGATAAAGATCGAACGATTATGCTGATTGACGCCGACTTTCCGAAATGGGCGATATCGACAGATCTGATTCGCTTACGGCTCAAACCCCCAAGTCTCAGAGGTTAGACCGGCTAGATAGTCCAACCGGGGGTTTACAGCAGCTCGAGTTGCGCTAATGGAATCAAGACACTACTGTCCAGACCGAAAGACAGATACGGCCAGCAACGAAATGGCCAGGCAGAGAAGATGCAAGAGGCATTAGCTGCCATTGTGGTATTTTTCGCGCCGTCTGTTGTCTTCGTATAGGTATACAAACCTCAACTGAGAAACGGAAAATCAAATGTTCTGTGTCTTTCAGGTGCGCCAACACAGGCAGGGACCTGGCGTACACAAAGTATATAACTCAGCCGACTCAACCAGCGCCATAAGAAACACTTCAATAGATACCAAAGAGGGCGTGTACCCCTTCTACGCCATCATCTTCATCACTGAGGCACTCTTCTATACTCTAATTATCAACTTGTTCACTTATTCTATAAGTATTACCACCGGCAGCATCAAGTGGAACAACAGGCGTTTAGGGAAACTAGTTGGTTCAGGTTGTTGTTCCTGTTGAACATGAGGCCGCGCACGAGGAATGCAGTTGACTAGTATAAGGTGCGGGCCAGACACTTCCGAGCAAAGAAATGAGAGTCATGTCGTCGATGTGTTGGTGTGCATAAAAGTTAAACATGGTACTAAACCCCCATCCAAAGACAAAACAATATGTAGCACGATCTTTTTCATTTTCCACCAGCTATCATCATGTTGCTGGGTTGATTATTAAGGTAAGAAGCACTTTACAAAACACATGCAGCAAAATCGAAACATTGAGCATCTAGAGATGTAGAATGCTTGGGTTCATGGACCGGCGCTGGCACCAAACGCAACCCATGTCGTTCTAATAAAGATAACCAAGCATCCGTAGCGGCAAAGTTCTCACCCGGTCCGGAGACATTGACTTGCCTTGATTATGAACATGCAAGCGGTATGATCACGACGCAAGGCCACAAGAACTATGCTGCCCGTCCGAACAGCAGCGGGATTAAGTGACGCCGATTGATCAATGGGAGGTTGATCATGTCCAAATGGTGGCATGAGAAGATTTGCAATTACAAAACCTTGCACCTGTGTTAAACAAACAATGTCCTGGCTGATACCAGTCTGTGGATTGGGAGGGTTGCGTAAAGAGAAAACTTAGCGAATATGTATGAACAAGAATGAACAGAAGGAAGGGCACATTGTCCCTCCACGCCGGCTGCTCGCAAGGGAAAGGAACCCCCCCCCCCCGCCTTTCTTAGTACGTACCTCACTTTGTATCCCTAACTCTAGCCTCTAACCTAAATTGTAACCCAAAACCTAACTTTACCCCCCCCTCCTAACCCTACGTATCTTTTGTTTCTTTTTATGTCTTTATTACTCTTTTTCTACTTGAGTTTTCTTGGTTTCTAAGAGTGTACTCAGTATGTAGTAAGCTTAGAGGTAAGAATTGTTGGTGCACTTTTTCTAGAGCAAAAGCTTTGACCTTTTTGTAAAGCTGTCCTTACTACAAGCGGTTAGCTACGTGGACATACCATTCTGACTACGTCGCTTTCCCCGTAAATGTAGGAGCGCTAGCAGAGCTGCGCCTCATTCATGGCCCGCTAATAATTAGATAAAGTTGGGTACCTAAAAATCTCAATGATATGAGTCCCGGACTTTTGCTGGCCAGCCTATTCACAACCAGCTACCCATACTTACAGCCTCGGAGTCGCCGTTGCAGCCGCCGCACCGCTTGTTTTTAAAATATATTATGATCATCTCAAATGACCAATTGTGAATTTAGACTATGTTATTGCTATAGAAATCTTACTATAGCGTACAGGCAGTCTGTGTTATCTAAACCGAGTGGTTACTTCAGTATATACTGGGCTTGGAGACCTTTGACGTTTCCTGTTTCCTCTATACTGCTATCGTTCCAGTAATTATGGTACTTCTTACCTTAGTCAGTTTATACATGCTGGCTGTTCTTAGTTTGGCTGGATCTCTCAATCAGCCAGGCCAAGGCGCGATTCAAGCCCGGTTTACCCACACGACTTTGGTTTACGACCACCTCAAAAGCGCAGTAGAATACTCCGCACGGAATATACAGCTGGTTCCCAACAGCTGGTACGTACAATCTCTCCGCATAAAGGAACACGGCAAAATCCAAGAGCGATGGGGCTTGATTGTGGGTTATGTCAGCAGTAGTACAGCACGCAACACGATTGGCCTGAAATCAACGACCTTGGACTACAAAGCCAGGCTATACAGCGTAGCCTTCGTACCGCCTCAGGGGGAAATACCGGGAGAAGGAATTGAACCACTAACATGGGAAACACCGGGCCACTGGGTATGGGGATCCCGAGTTTGGGAAGGTCCCTGGGACACTGATAACACCGAGATCTTCTTCCTTGGAACAACCACGGCAGCCCATGCCGACCCAAAGAGGCTGGAAAGAGCATCCGAGAGTTGGGTCCAAAGGGCTGGAGACCGTCGTCAATACGAAAACGCCAAAAGGCCAGACGAAACACCTATCAATCGGCTGCCTATCAACCAGAAGGGCTACGTCCAATACATAGCAAAGATACTGGACAGGAAGAACAACGACAAGTTTGAAGGCACTCCAACAAAACCACCTGCTCCAACACGAACACGAAGAGTACAATGGAACCCTACCACAATTCCCAAAGCTTGAGTAACACGACGTTCCAAGCGTATAAATATAATGTAATCCAAGCAAAGTCTTTATCTCGCACGGAGGATTCATACTTTGACTATTTGAACCAAATCTACGTGAGACACGCCGATTAAATCTTGCTTGAGAGCCCAGATACTGGTCACCTCCCTCGGATTACAAACTAATTACTACTGTGGACGTGATCTATGCAACCTTTTAGAGAGCGCCCTTGGAACGCTGCGCAGAGCTGCCACCAAACACTACTGTTGTTTCTCACAAGACACACAATGCTGCACATCATGTACCTGGTTTAGTAATTAAATGTCTCAAACGATAGTATGTCATCAAAAGTACCTGGATTCTAACCTATTTCCGAAAAGCAATGATGATGATGAACAGGCCTGTCAGGCTGAAGGATTCTATAACTTCTTTGCTCTAAGCAAAATAACATAAAGTAGCTTTCCTAGTCAACAATAAGAACAATGCTTGTCAAACTTGTTGACTTCCCAAAATACCTTGTCGTAACAACAGGGGTCAAGACGTCTAGCACTTGCGAGTTGTCCGTGTCGATTTTAGGATAAAGGCATTGCCTCAGGCTGTCGGTGCTCCGTAGCATTATGAGGGCGTCCTTCTTCATAGCCCTCGCGACGCAAAGCAGCAGATCGAGCTTCTGCTCCTCGCCCTCGCCGATGAGGGCCGCGAAATGCACCACGTCGCAGTCCCGGAGGTCGTCGGGCACCGAGGCCACGTCGGCCTGGATAAAGCGCATGTTATCGCCAAGGCAACGGGCGACCAGGGCCCCATGCTGAATGGCCTCTTCGCTGCGGTCGATGTTGATAATCTCTACGTCGTCGCCCAGCCTCGGCCTCATGCAGAGCGCGGTGAATGGCGTGGGGCCTGAGCCAAGGAAGGCGATCTTGCGAGGGCGTGAGAGCCCAGTCTCGCCGACAGCCGTGTCGAGTGTATTCGCTTCCCTGTGTAGTGATCGCCAATTAGTCGGCCGTAAAGGAGGGAGAAAGAAAGAAAGAGAGAGAAGGAGGGCTTAGAAGCCGGCGTGTGTTTGTGTTTGACTCACATGCGCGCTAACTGGTAGTATTGGTCTAGGTAGGGAAACGAGTTGAACATCTGCTGGCACTCTGCCCTTGAGCCTCCGCTGATGACCTTGCGCGCGAACTCAAGCTCGAGGAGGTACTCGCCCTCACCCCATATTTGACGGAGCTCCGGAATAATCGTAGTCAGGCGTGCGTCAGTCATAATCTATGGAAACAATAGTCAGCAAAAGTAGGGGTACGCGGACGGGGGAAGAGGGCTGGTATCATAGTCTCGCCTTTTTTTCTTGCGCCTTGGTAGTCTTGGAGGTTGTGACCAGATCGAAAAGCTGGTTGAAGATGGCCCCGTTGACGGGGTTGGGGTACAGGCTCTCAAGGCCCTTCATGCGCTTGAAGAGCTCGACAATGCCGAGAACAGTCCTTTCGCCGGGATCATCATGGTAAGGTAGCTTGCTTGAGACTCGCTGCACGCTGGACCAGTCGCCCGTCAAGGGCTTCTCAATCGCGGTAGTCGTATAGTTTGTGTCGGAACATGCGTGCTGCGCCTGGCCGGCGGCGGGGTACGTTTCAACAGCCATTTTGTGATCTGTGGAAGGAGCGTAACGCCGCAATAAACGAGAGAGCAGAGAGAGTTGGATTCCGGAAGAGAGACGGTCTCGGGCAGAGGAGGAAGGGTGTGTTATAGTGTCGAATAGTCTAAGTGCTAAAGGAAAGCAAACAGACAGTCTACTAGCTCCACTTTTGCGACTCACACTTGTAGGCCTCGTTATGGGATTTACTAAAGTGCATGTGACGAATAGCATAGGCGCAAGAGGCACAAAAGTGGATCCACAATTGCTACGCGGCAATTGCGGCTAATCTCACCTTGTGACACCATGTGATCTACTAACATAGCTATTTTTCTCCTACGAGAGAATCAGGACGCAAAGTACCTCCTTCCTCTTTCGGATCTCATCTCCGCTGAGAGTCCTGATTTATCAGTGCCACTTACATGCTTGCAAGCTAGCTGCAGAAAAATTAACTGCCTTGGTTCAAGATGTCAGACTGTTACACCCCGAATGTTATTACAAAGTGCTGGATGGGTGACTTGTGTGCTGTATTTCTAGAAAAAGAAACCCAGGAAAAGCGATATATCCAAGGCTATTGGACTACGGTATTCAATGACAAGATTTCAACCTGTGGATGCAACCGAGAGATACCGAGACCTAGTTGTATAAGCCAGTACTTATCTGGGTTGACAGTTTCAAAGAGGATGCTCTCAGCTTTAAGAGGAGAAAGGAGGCGCTAGTAATGTAGAATCAAGGTTTGAGGGGGAGAGAATTTCCGCAGAGCAGTTACAGCGTAAAAGGCAAGTGGTATAAAGAATTTGGGTAAGATCCCTGAGATTTTGAGAGCGATGTGTTTCTGGATCCCGAGTGTATCCGTAGGTTGAAATGGAGTCGTTCCAGCCATACAGCCAGTCATCTCAAAAGACAGACAAAGCCATCTCCAACCGTTTTCCCTGTTTTTCTGGTACGGCTATCATAATATGCGATTGTTGTTTCAATCCCTGTGATGGGGAGACCAGGCAGAGGAGTCTGTGAGTTGGACGTATCAGAGCCAGCATGATCAATTAAATGCCTGGGATGATTAATGGGGTCTAAAGTTTCATTGGTTAGACACGCAGTGTAACCCATAAAAGCTCATCAGATGAGCGGCACGCCCTGTCTTAGAAGGGGACCTTGATGGCGCTGAACCCTTTCAAAGCTGTATGTAATACATTGGGTTTTAGTTAGCATTCTACTACGCGAAAATGTCCCAAGGCGTAAAACAAAGAGAGATCATAGCAAGGAGAAGGGAGAAACACCTTGCATTATAAACAAGATAATTAAAAGGAAGACCACCTGTTTCAAGCAGTGTCTTATGAAAAAGCCTTATCTGGAGCAAATTCAAATACCGGCCTTATATCAATAGTCAGTTGAAAAATAGGCGCTTCAAAAGACGCCAAGAGTTAGCTTCAGAGGTGTCATGAACCCTCATCCCGATAGCAGCCGTTACGTCATCCAAGGATGGCGCCACCATTGAGCTAGCGACGGCACCCGGACACAACTCACATGACCACGATGAGCACATGGCCGGGCCAGATGTCGACTAGGCTTACTTGGCTAGCAAGGGCTTCGGCAAGTCTTTCCGCTGCGTCCTCTTCCAGGTTATCCTTTGTATTGTCAGGACCTCTATTTTCGACCCCATCTCAATCTAGGTGGAGGTAGACTTTCGACGCCGTACCTGGCCCACATGGCCACCACACTGAACTATGTAGGTCCGGCTCCGTCCTCTCCTCTTGTGGCACCTTTTGACTAGAGCTCGTTCTCACTCTTTCTTTTCCTTCCTGTCGCACAATAGCTCCACACACGACTGTCAGTATACAGAATACTGGCACTCCGTAACGCATTTCTTACTCACGTATCTATACTATTACATAAAATGTATTACCTACTATCTATATATTTCACCCATCTATAGGTCTGTATCTTGTATCTATGTACTATCCTTGAATTTAGCCCATCTGAGTCCTGTCTTATATGTCCTGGTGTGTGCTATCACTTGGAACATTTTCTTTGATAGACATCAGGTAGTGGTAACCCTCTTTGGCGTAACCATCAACAGCAAGATAGGCATCAAATGGTCCAAATCCACAGCCTCTCTGGTGTTTCCGCTGAGAGGGTACTTTGCTACAGCCCGGTACGACGTGAGTTGTCCGGACAGATCTCGGCGAAGCGGGAGCTACAACTCATCTGCAAGACAGCCAGTGAATGACAGATATGTTTATTGCATTGCAATGGTAGGAAGCCGCAGCCTTACAAGCGTGTCTGTCTGTGTCTGTCTAAGATGCACTGAAGTGAAGCCAGACTGCCTTTGATACGTACTCTAGGTAGTTTTGAGAGACTAACAGAGCTTTCTAGTGTGGTCCAGCCGGATACAAATATTGGCAGCAGCAATCGTATCATATCAAATCTTGGACTTTGAATCGATGAACCACGGGGAAGATTATCAGCTCCCATCAATCTATTCTCAAACAGAGCGATGGGCTTGGTAATGATGACGCTGCTATTGTGGCTGAGGTAGGTGTGAACGTGTCTATTAGCTGTCTTCACACAGTTTGCGCTGCGGTCTATTGTTATTAGCAACGTATTTGATCCCGATCCTCTCGCAAGAAGCACTTGCGGATTCGTCAGCACCCGGACTGTAGCGTGTTTTCCTCCCGTAGCATATTTCACAAGTACAAGAAGTTTGAGATGGCCTACGATTGTTGCTCTGGCATTCAGAGATTGTAACTATACGCCACTGAGAAGCTAGCTGCTTAAAGGCAACGAGACAGCTGCCGTACATGGCGGCTTTGCTTGGCCTGGTCGTAGTGGGCTTTTTGAAGGATAGAAGACGAAAGGTAAGGTCATGCCAAGAACACTTCAGTATTTCTGCTTGAATCAGAAACCCTATCAAGCACCAAATTCAGACTGCTCATACCAGACGAGCTCTACCAAGTCAGAATGGAGTAATAGTCGCACAACATGTGGTATCTCAGTCAAGAAGGCTCTTGAGAAGGGCCCACCAACGACGAGATTAATCTGACTTTAACTAAAACAGCGCAGATTTGGGCCTGATGGCAGAAGTGTTTGCTCGCTCCATTGCTTTCTCACATGTTCCACAGCGTTGATGTAGGGCTTGACCTGCGCCTCCAGACCAGCTGCGAGGCCGCGCGATTCACTGGGAAGAGCGGAACCATTAGAAACGCGCTGCCGTTATTAGCAGTCGGCCTTGGGGTCGGTGGAGGAGATCGTCGATAGTCGCCAAGTAAACCTCGACATAGTGGTAGTCGCTGGTTAATCTATTCACTGTCTTTGGCGGGCTCCTGGGGATTTGAGGGTTGCTGTTGAAGACGAACATCTTCGAGGCGAGTTCGCGAACGCGTCCAATATAACGAACGTTGAAGTCGCGTGAACGAGTCATCAGCGCGTAAGTTGTCAAATCGTGGTCATTAGGTAGGTTGATTGAAGGTTTGAGGAAGATAATTATAACGACTTTCCGCAGGCACTTTACTACTGGAAAAGCTTCAACTTTACAGTCTACGCCACTTCTAGTGTATCTTCCGGAGACAGAACCAGACTTAGGGACTATAGAAAATGTGTTCGCTGTCTAGCGGGACGTTGTTTTGCCTAGCCCCCCTCTTAAAGGAGATCTGGGCTAGTAGTAGAATATAGACTGCGCGGGCGCCTTTTGCCACTTAGATGGACTTGTCGAGCGTTGAATAATACCATCACCATCATCTTATTCAGCTTTCCGACGACGACCTTTATGTAATTGTGTCTGTCACATTCTATCGTGTTCCATCAGTGACCAGGAGGAAGAATATAATTAACCTCCATGAACTGACCCATGGGCATCAAGACTGGCTGGCAACCGAATCGGGAATACGACCCTGCTGAATAACAGCGCTGACAGGCTTGTAGCAGCTAGAGCTAGTACTACGTATCCTATTACCTAGCCTAATCTAATAGATAGGATACGCCCAGCTAAAAGAGCTGACACTGAAATCCAAACACAAGCCACGCAGATACCTTGAGCCATACGAGCCGCCAAAAGAAATGCAACGTTCGGCACGATGAAGAGGGAAGACGCAAGTCTCCACCAAAAACAGATGTTAGTAGCAACTTGTTAGTGGCGAGAACAAAGCATCCCACGACTAGCGCAGTGAGTAAAGGAGCGACGGTAAGTAGACGGGAGGAGAAAATCCTGTGGTTAGACAAGATTGTCGGCAACCTTAAACGCGATCAAGCAGAAATATGGAAAGATGGGCACCACTATTGCATAGACTGTGGTCTCCTGCGCGTCTAAACGCAATTCACCTGGCGCGTTCCTCTGAAGCCTATGGCTACTCCTTGGCCGGGTCACTTGACGAGTCGTCGGTTGTATTGCGTGTGGCAATGGAGGATGTTTGGCTTGAGCAACAGAGAGTACTAACCCCAAGTCTGACATAAGCAACCACAAAATCAAAGACCTAGGTCAGTGAAGTGAGAGGTGAGAGGTAAGAGATGGTGGTATGAGGCAGTAAAAGGGTCTATCCATGTTCATCCACTTCGACTGACTCCCGACGCCTCATTGACCGCACCTATTTCAGGAACACGGAAAGTGAGTTGTCTCCATCTACTGATGATCTTACAACGAAGAATGCCTAGCAGACAGTGAATGTGATGAAGATTGACGAGAATTTGTATTCAAAGCTATAGTGTCCCACAGAGACGTGTTATCACGAGGTAGGTACACCGCATGCCATAGCTGGTCGTTTTGGGTCATGCAAAACACCAAGGGGCCGTGGCAAGGAAGAACCCGGGTGTAAGCGCCGTGGCTCTTGGCGAACGCGCCAACCATATTCGTCGTTATTCCAAGAACAAAAAGTTGCGCAACTTCGCTGGAAGAATGATTGATCCGGTCGGCCCGAATGAACCGGGGCCAACCATCCATTGTTTCTGTATTCCATGTGTTGTCATGTGTATTCATTCCATCGTATCGGGTGTATCAATTCGTGAAACTTGTGAATTCCTCGCCGTCGCTCACAAGGCGCTCATTCGTGTATGAAAACAGCAAGATGGGCAAAATCGGAAACACCAGCGGCCACGCAGACGCAACTCAGGGGTATCATTCGAGCAAGGAGGTGGTGAAGAATATGAATGTGAGAGTGAGGAAGGTAGTATGGTTGGCCAGGGGACTGGTAACGTCAAGACGGCGATCCATAAGGATCAGTTTGACTCCACCTTGAGCTTTGGGATGGACAACGAGACTGTTTGGTAATTGTTGTTGCAATCAGCCATCGTAGCAGGGATGAGAGTGAGCTTGAGAGCGCTGAGCTGGTTGGTGAGTTCGTCAGGTTGGTGCGGTCGACAAAAGGGCGAACCGCCGAGTTGAGTTGCAATCAGCGAAAGTGAACCGTCGCGGTGGTGCGATCGGCGAAGAAGTGCGATCGAATCGACTAATACAACAGCGAGGTAGACGTAGATCAATGGAAGAGGTAGAGAGGTGGGGGCGACTATTAGGTTTGGAAGAAAAGTCGTGGTAGTCCTGGGCCCATAACCTTTTAAGGTTAGTAACCGTGAATGGACTAACCGAGGAAACAGTCGTAAAGAGAAAAAAAGGTATGGACAAAGTGGCTGGCTCAGCACTGCCGCAGACTGAGCACTCATCTCCGACCACTACTCTTATGCCCGATACTCCCCATTATCTGACATTGACATTCTCATTTTCCTGCCTACCGGTTTGCAGTAGGTATGAGGCCTTGCTAGACCCACTACACAATCGGTAATGCCGACAACCTGATGGCCAGTGCAGTGGAACCCTGATTTGACTAAAGCAAGGCCTCCCTGACAATCCTTATCCAGACATTTATAGTACTATATAGACGTTCACTTTTCTTGCTTCCCTAAACAGGTTAGATAATGCTCCAGGTCAGTGCCTAATGGGCCAGCTTTCGGCCTTACCCGAGTGACGACGGCCTACCGGTGACTTGCCGGCTACTCACTAGCTGACCGGACCCTACTATTTACTATCCGTATACACGGCAGAATTTTCTTTGACCTTATCTTTCCTAGGTAATAGTCAAAAGTAAACGGTAATAGAGACACTTTACTAGTTGGAAGCGCTGCAGAGTCAGTCCTTTAGAGAGAGCAGTGCGATAATAGACCTATACTACCAGTATCCCCACTCCAAATTACAAGGATTGATATATTATCATAATGAATCTTAATTACCTTATATGTCCATAGCCTATTTCCTGTGTCGTAGGGTGACATAACACGGCCTATGGTATTTAACACGCTCCATAAACACGCTCCATAAACACTCCACAATGTAGAGGCTCGATAACAGTTCTACTACGGCAAACGGCATAGTGCCTACACACTTTACTTTTCAAATATAAATATGTTTGTGCCCTGTGTCTTTTAGCTCCTATATACATCTCTTCTCAGTATATCTTCACCCTTAATCCTCTTACTATTACCTTAATTATCATCACAAAAATGAAGATCAACACTCTCCTAGTTACTGCAGCTTGTGCAATCAACTCCGCTGTATGCGACGAAGTAAAAGTAACATTTGGACAGGAATGCTAGTAGGTTGATTCTGACATATCTCTTATTCTCTTTTATATACATACTGACTTGCGTAGCTGTTACGACCAAGAGTATTTCTCGAATCCAAAAACCGAGCCCAGGATTCGGCTGGCAAATCGTGAAACCTTTGACGGTTGCCAAATGCAGAATGTTTGGCCGGCTGAATATCACTACTATCGGAATACCTACGAATCTGTATGCAGACCTTTCAAGAAGGAGGGGGAAGAGGCGTTTAAGGCGGTAAGTTACTCCTTACTCTTTCAGGATGTTGCATACTAATAAGATGAATAAAGTATTGTAACAGACGGTACTTAAAAGCTAAGTGCTATGAGAATGCATTTGTGATAGACAAGAGAAATGTTTATGGAGAAATTGAGACAAACAAGGCCACACAGTCATAGTTCGTCATGCAGGAATCCTACGTGTGGGATTGTAGGTCTCATACATGTACATATTGGCCTACTTCCCCTAGTATCCCTTTCATCTAGATAGCTACTCATGTTCGCATCAAACAAGCCAATCAACAGTAGTCAACCCCCCCGCAGACTGATATTAAACATGGATGAAGGGAGAGGAGAGTTCTGTTCAGACAACTCGTAAGGCTAATAACTTCCCACCTGGCTCCCAGGATATCCTCTCCTACACATTCCGAGGCCGCATCCCGGGCCAGATTATACACGCCAAACGGACCCGCGTCGCTTGGTGCCCGTCGGACCAACGGCTGTTGAAAAGTTTCATTGCACACTGCCGTCTCTGCAAGCACGAGCTCCAGGGGTCCTGTCGGGACTGTCAGGCAGC
Organism: Colletotrichum cereale; assembly: GCA_034509685.1. Taxonomy (NCBI): domain Eukaryota; kingdom Fungi; phylum Ascomycota; class Sordariomycetes; order Glomerellales; family Glomerellaceae; genus Colletotrichum; species Colletotrichum cereale. The sequence goes on along the minus strand of JASUDE010000528.1, from coordinate 8,806 downwards.
AGGGGCAAGCCTAATGACGACCAAGGAGGCCCGTTGCCCCCGTTTACTGCGCATTCCAACCTCTTTGTGCTTGCAAAACACATGAATATCGACATGGCGATCCTACCCAACCCCACCTGGGGGGCCATTAGTGGCAAAATGATTTCGTGTATGGACTACACCCTCGAGAAGAACGTTCGTGCTGGAATTGTCCGTCCGTCTGTTGGAATCCCGATAAGGGGCATGGCAACATCAACTGGCCAAATAACGTGCGGGATACGTGGACGTGTGAGGGATTGTGGGGGGGGCGACCAGTCGGGAAACCGAGCTGTCGGACGTCGCCTAAGTGGTGGTGGTGGTCCGGCGAAGGAGTTCGGAGACGGTCATGTCAAAGATGAGAATCTTGGCGGCGGTGACGACGGTGACGCCGGTAAGACTCCGGAGCAAGTTGGCCCCTAAGGGAATACGAGGAATCGGGGCTGCTTTTCCTCTTCTCCCCCACTCGCGTCTACTCTTGTATGAAGAAAGCATGCTAATTGGAAATCCAATACCCACCTAACAGCCCAACCCGCTTGATTTCAAACCCGCCCTCCTCATACTAATGCCGAGGACGATCACGCCGACAGCGATAACTCTGAGATAGAGGATGCACGCGCGGCGGTGCAGTCAAACGACACGCGTAGCAGACTGGGACGCCTTGAGAATGCCACCCACGCACTCGGGCGTTGCAACCGCAGACTTGTCGAGGTATACACGCCCGAGGCCAAAGTAAGACTGGCGGCTCTCTAGCGCAGTATCGAGGAACGTCATCACGGCGGTGACAAAAAATAACATCCCTTGCTGCTGTTGATGGCAACTCTCTGTCAGCTGGCCTACTTGTGGCTGCTGTTACATCATCACCATCATCTTCACCCCAACGGAAGCCTTAGTTAGTAAGCCATAGTTCTAATTCTCGTGGCAGAGAGAGTCGATGGAGCAGCAGCAGCAGTGGAGCAGACGGCCAAATCATCAGTATATCGCAGGCCTCAAGAGACCATCAAACCCAATCGAAACAACAGGCACGCGACACGCTTTTCTATCGCACACTCTCCCACCTGAGCGGGCTCTCTCTACAAAGTCAGTTCAGCGTCAGCATCGGAGTCCAAGGAAGAGCCGCCTCCTCAGATCCCGTCGATTCTCTTCATTTAGACGCGCCTCGTCCAAGATATATAAACCGCCGCATCGAAGAAAGCCGTCGACACGCACAAAAACAATGCCGCCCTGTACTTCGCGCTTTTGCCCTCAACGTGGGCAATCACCATCTTTTGAAGCTCGCCCCCGACCGTGAGAATCAAGAGGAGCTGCGTCGCCTGGTCTAGTCGATTGGAATGGTCTCTCGCTTTTCCGCCGTTGCCTCGTGCTAGCAAGCAGCGCCGTCTATCTTCTTCATGTTTGGCCGTCTGCCGCTGTATCGCGATCGATGCCTCAATCAGGTCCTCAAGAACAAGCCCGACGTCGAGCTACGCCAGCGTCAGTAAGCTTCCAACCCTCTCCAAACAAGTCGACGCTCTAAGGCAAAGAAAAGAATAGCAAACGACACCTCAAAGACGTCATTGAAGCCTGTACGCAAACCGGACCCCAACAGCTCTCCCTTACTGTCCCCGCCCATCAATCTCATGGCCCCCATCATGCTCTCCCATTTTGTTCGTCATATTGACATTGATTTTCTCTATCCAGTCTCTGCCACCGCCCGGGCGTCCTGTGTCTGCCGCCAGAAGAAGCAAGACATCGACACCGACACCGTACCCAACGCCGGTCCCGAGCCTTCCCGACAATATCTCCACCCCCCATCCTCCCCTGGAGCCTCTATCAAACTATTTTCAAAGAAATCTAAGCCTCTAAGCGACGGGCTGATCGAGATAGAGGGCCACAGCCCCGGAGCACTGGTCAACAAGGTCTAGTCACGGGTACTGGACAAGAGCGGCAGCAACATGAGGAAGCCCCTGAACCCTCGACAACAACCAGTCCCCCAAACACCTAATCCTGATACGAGACGGCCACCGCCTCAACAATAGACAAAGATACGCAAACTAAGCGGCACGTCCTCCTGGTTCTACTGCAAGTGACCCAAAGAGCCCCCTCCTCTCCACCCCTCATATGCATCAGTATCCCTCCCATAGACTCAGATCTTGGCAACAACATTTTCCCTTTGTGACTGTAACTTTATAGGTAACGTATAGTATTTCCCCGAGTTAGCAGTAACCAGACAAGACTAGGAAAAGCTCTTATTATGATAAATCTCTATAGCTAGCTAGCTTCTTTCCTCTGTAAATATACATCTTTATGAGAATTCTTAGTGATGGTTTACAGTGACATCTAATGCGAAAAATGCCATATTCTGTGCATTTCTGATCTTGTCACGATCTGCAATATGTTCACAGCTATTATTGTGTTAGTAAAACCATTTAAAGTGGTTCTAAGCAGATAATTATACATACCAATAAGGGTGGTAGCAGTGGGCAAGAGTATTAGTTGGAGCTGGAGCGTAATTTTCAATATCGATACATCTTCTTGCATTTCTGACAATACTTGCAATGTGTTGTATTTCATGTAAAATGGCAAACCCTGCTGTAGGATGATCCTGCCTAGATCTCCGCTACTTGTCTATTATCTTTTGCTATGACGGACGACGGAAGAATGGCGGACACAAAGCAATCAGGTTTCCTGTGTTCCCGTCAAGCGATCAGGCTAGAAGGCGACAGCAACGGCGCCACCACAAAGCGCATAGTCGCTAGGAATACATGCGAATGTAAGCCCTGTCGGGCTAAGTGTGTCTAAGAAGAGGTTATGAATACGATCTTGGTCCTGTGGCGGCCGTATAGCTAGGACTGGATCGTAGTTATGCTCTTGAATCGCTCTCTTAGTGTAGGCGTTGGCGTTATTCCCTTAACTAGGTCAGCAGGTTTCTGATGATGATAGACTGTGCGGTATTGGAACACTTACTGCCAAACCATTTAAGGTATGCCCTAGCATTCTCAGAGCCGGGCTGTTGAAGTACAACTGAAGCCCTTTGGGCTAATGTTTGAGCCTCGATTATAGCCTCATGCAGTTTGGCTATTTGACTGTTGCTGCAGCCTAGCGGGTCTTGCTCCTGTTGGTCTACGACGTAGTAGCCATCTAAAGCTCGTTGATAATGAAGGCCAGAATGTTGCTTGTACCCCTGGTCCTCATGAGCGAAACAAAAGGCCATAAGAATAACGAGAGAGAAGAAGCAAGAAAGCATTGTCTTCCTTGAAAGTGTTTTGAAGCAAAAATGGCTGGGCTTATGTGAAATAGAATGGTCGGAGATGTACTTGCTGTTACTGTCGCTGCAAATATTTGTAAAGGGAAAGTGCCTTACGTAAATCACTTGCTTGTATGTAAGTAAAGTATAGGTGTTTCTCAATACGTTACACTATGGCTACACTAGCATGATTCTCCTTCTATTCTGTTATGGATAATTGACATAATGAATATACAATGAGCTGGGAAAACCAGTGTCAAATATCTGTCGGATGGACAGGAAACCTAGGTCCTAGGAAATTGGGGCGGTTAGACCAGCGAGAGCAGCGCTACAACCCAATCAGTCAGTCAGGCCGACCCCCCTATATCTAACTGTCAAATTCGGCGAAATGTCACGGTGGTGCACGGCAAAGTGCCGGGGAATCTTCGGGTAATATACCCCACTTTACGGGGGAATTGGGCCAATAAGAGGCCACGGATTCACCGCCATTTACCCCTTAAGGGATAACCTCGTGGGTGAATTTCGGCCACGAGGCGGAAGAACGGAGAAGAACACACAAGACAATATACCGCGATTTTACCCCTATAACCCGCTGAATTCGACACTAACTAACTAATCAACACAAAGCCCATATCTAGTTAACTAACAGATATCTAAGATATCTAATTAATATTACCTATTTAAAAAGTTAATTAAGGTTATTATAAAGTATTAAAGTATTATATATATACTTAGGCTTCTTCTACTTATAGTAGTACCCTCTAACTACTATAGTACTATTATATAACTAATTCTAAAAGCACTATAACTCCTTAAGGGTTAAAGGTATTATTAAAAGCTACTATAACGTTAGTATTAACTTTATAAGGCTAAATACCCTCTTATAGTCTGTTACTATTATAAAGATAGTAAAGATATTAAGAGTAAGGTTACTAAAGGTAGGAAAAGTATAGTAATAGCCTATCTACTACTAGATAAAGTTATTAATAAGCTATAGAATTAACTATTAGAGATACTAGTCTAGCTTAAACGCCTTATTAATAATAGCTTTAGTAGTGTAGCTATTAAGCTATTACTAATACTCTAAGTCCTCTATATATAGTGTAGCTATAATAAAACTTAATATTCTACCTAAAGGCTATAGTAATAATACTACCTTATATATTATAATACTACCTTATATATTATAATACTATTATTAGTATACTATCTTTACTAATAGTTATATAGCCTCTCCTTTATATTATAAAGCTATACTTACTATAATAAATTAGCCTATTACTTTTCTAACTATTATAACTCTTACCTAAGGTAGAAGATAATTAAGGTAGTATAAAGTACTAAATCCTCTAGTTAAGTATAGTATTTATTTAAAGCCTTTTAGCTATTTAATACTAATAAGTAAAAGTATTAATATAAGTTAAATACCTCTTTATAAAGCTACTAAAGTTAGTTATATTTTTACTATAAGGTATACTTATTAAGTAAGTATAAAGAGATACTATTTATTAATAGTACTAGTAATATAATAACCTATAATACCCTCTTTTATCTTATAGTAGACTAATAGCTAGAAGACTATTAAGATAGTTATAATACTATAAGATTAATCTTCTTTACTATAGGCTTATTAAATAGTCTTTTTTACTCTTTAAAGTAGTTTATAAGGTATTTAATACTAACTATTATATCCTATAGTTAACTATAACTATTACTTCTACCTTAAGCTTAGTATCTTATTATCTAGCTATATAATAGCTTTAGTATATTATAAATCTTAGTAAGGAGATACTAATCCTTATTCGTTAGGTAGTCTTTAAGGGGTATATAGTTATTAGGCTAAGGTAGTATTAGATTATTAAGGATATAACTAGTAATTTAACTTTACTTAAGGAGGGCGTAGTATATTATAAGGTATATTAAATTCTATTATATATTATTATTTAGTATTAACTATAGCTTTTATAGTAATCGTTTAAAGAGTATAAAGCTATTAGAGGACTTATTACTAATACTAAAGAACCTTTTAGTCTATTAAGGTAATAATTATATATACTTAACGATATTCTAAAGCTTTCTAATAGTGTTATAGAATAAGGTAGATAGATAGGCTAGAGGAGGACATCCCTATAGGCACGTATACATTTATATACCTATAGAGTATATAATCCTCTATACTATTAACCTCCTTTAGTAGGAAAGTTAACTATAAGAATACCTTACTTCTAAGACCTACCTTTTATTCTATAACCTCTATTTAGTTTCCTTATTATTACTTACTTCTGTTATTCTTTACCTTTATACTACGTTACTTTATAAAGCGCTAGTATAATACTCTACTACTATTATAGCCTTAATATTCCTAATAGATTTAGAATAGCTACTAGGAGGGCTATATTAAGTAGTAGTATAACTACTTTAGTTTATACCTTATAATATTTTCTTTTTCTTTACTAACTTAAGGTAAAAATATACTTCTACCCTAATAGAAGTTCTAAGACTTTAAAAGTAGTATAAGTAAGCTCCTTTAGCTAAAGTATATTACTAAGTTATAGTAACTATATATATAGCTTAAATAGTTTCTATTATATAAAGTTATAAGGAGTTTTCTTAAAAGTCTATAAGATAATATCTTTAACTTTATATTTATAGAGTTTAATAGTAATATACTATACTATAGAACTAATAGGTAGAATATAGACTTCTACTTAGATAATAGATATACTAATAATAACTATTAGGTTAAATCTACTATTAAGATAGTAAAAAGGATTATTAATAACGTAAAATAAAACCTAGTAGTTTCCTTAAGATTATTTACTAATAGATTACCTATATTACTTTTATAAATAAATTCTTAAACCTCTTAGTTATTAGAAAACCTAGTTATACTAGAAAAGAAGATAACTAAGTAGGTTTTAAAACCCCTAAGGAAAATTCTTCCTTAACAACCTAACTTAAAGGTTAATAAGACTATAGGAGAATTCTATAATAGATATAAGGATAGCCCTCCTATAGTATTTCTACTTAAGGTATTAGAAGATTCTAATATAACGTAGTGTTTACTAAAAGGTAAAAAACTAAAAATTATAGGCCTACCTAGGTAAAACACTAGCCTACTAGTAGAATAATACTAAATAGCTAGCTAGCTAATTTAACCCCTTTTAGTATAATATAATATATAATAATAGTAAACCTTATTACTACTAGCTATAGGGGTCTAATAACTACTCTTCCTAATATAATTCCTAATACTTAGTAGTTTTTTAGTTAGTATAGGTTACTACCCTTATAGACTAAGTATACTAGGCTTTTAGCTTACTTAGATACTACTAGGTCTAGCTTATTAACCCCCCCCCTTAAGGTAGATAGTATATATACTGCTTTACCCCTAAGGACTAGCTATATACCTAATACCTTTAGTTATACTACTATACTTAGGTATACTACTAAACGTCTTTATATAAGGGATATACTTTACCTCTTTAGATATAATAGTAAGGTAAATATAAGTATTCCCTTACTACCTACCTCCCTAATAGCTAGGGATTTTAACTCTTTAGCTATTAATACCTATAGGAAGGTAGAAATAACTAATAGTAAATATCTTTTATTTAGTAGTAGTACTAATACTACTACTAGATATATCTTAGTTTATAAATATATTTTTTTACGCTATAGTATACTAAATATAAATCTTTAGGATATTATCTAATAGTATAAACACCTTAAGATATACTTTAACCTATTTATAGATACCTATAGGGGTTAGTATCTTCTAGTTAGACGCTAATATAAAGCGTTACTTACTAAACTCTATCTTTTATAACTACTATATAACTTACTACTATAACGTAAAGTTATAGACTTAGGCTATTAAGGTAGTATACTATAATACCTTATTACTATAGTACTTTAGTTAAATAATTTACTAATACCTTAGAGGATAAGCCTAAAACTAGTAGGAATTTTAACTTATAACTAAAGAATAGTAATAGCTAAGGTAGTAAGAATAGGCTACTATTACTTAACGGATTAGAGAATACTTTAGCCTTACTTTAGTAGATACTAAAAAGTAGTTTTAAGAAAACTACTTTACTATAGAGAAAATTAATAACTAAAGTAATATTTATATATTTACTTAGAGCTACTTTAAGTATATAAAAGCATAAAGAGATTAAACCTAATGTTAATAGCTAATAAGGTTTTATAATAACCTTACCCTATAGCTTAAATAGTTCCTCTATAAGCCTAAGGATAATAACTCTTTAGATAGATATATTACCTATACTAAAGAATAATATAAAGCACTATAAGATATAGCGCCTAGATCCTAATATAACCTAGTATATATTAATAACGCTACTAACTATAACGCTAAAGATATAGTATACTAAAGAAACGTAATAGTTTACTTAGGAGCCTTATAGGCTAATTACCTAAAACCTTATAATAAAGACCCCTCTAAAGATAATAAGAAAGAGACTATATTCTAAGGATTAAGTAGTAGGAATAATTAGTATAGTTAAGATAACTATAGATATTATAGAAATTACTATAGAAACTATAGAGGATACTAATCCTATAATAACTACTAGAGAGAAAACTACTAAAATAATACTAAACGTTATATAAAAGATTAATAACTTTAGTAGGAAGTTAAGTAAGGAGGTAGATAGAGATAACGTATACGTTATACCTAAAAGGTTGATAGATATAATAATATATAATTTATATAGGAAAATAATAAAAACGTATAGACTTATATTAATAAACTTATTAACAATAGGTATATTCTTAAAGGTACTAAGGAAGTTCCTTTATATAAGATAGAGAGTATAAACTTTATAGCTACCTTATTAAAGTAAGAGGCGTTATTACCTAAAGAATAAGAGAAGGTTATTAAACCTAGTAATAACTACACCTTATTATAAAGTAAGGTTAAAAAGTACCTTACTTAAACGCCTTTAGATAATAACTCTTTAGCTATAATAATAACGCCTTTTATACTATTAGTTTCCTTAGAGGACTTAGTTATAAAACCTAATAGAGGAAGAGACTAATATAATAATACTATAAATTTCACCTTTTAACTAAAAGAAGTCTTTAAGGTAGTTATTAAACCTAATAAGAAATGTAGACGCTATAAGCATACCTATCTTTAAATTAAAGTATATACTAATAAGAATTTAAAAAACTACTCTATTTACATTAATATAAGAGTATTAGTTATCCTAATAGAGTAAAAATAGGTAAAAAAGTTTACTAAGAATCTAAGATTTTTACTTATAAAGCTATAAAGAGTAGGTATAGTTAGGTTATCTTTTATACTTTTAGAAAATATTACTTTTAATATATATATTATTAGTATAGTAAAAGGTATAAAAGTAAAGGTCTACACTATAATAATAGCTAAAGTTATAAAGAAACTTCTAGCCTAATTACTTCTAGAAATACTATTCTATTATAACTAACGTACATGCATAGCGAGTCGGACAACATAGCGAGCCGGACACTTTTTCCTTGATTTCTACTATTATATAAGTAAATTCATTCACAACGTAC